>CAEFZP010002273.1:5000-217248 GCA_903064625.1 Mallotus villosus | reverse complement strand
AGGCTAGGCTATGTATTATTCAATCAATTGAAGCAGTGAAAAGAAACTGTGTTAGATTCTCTCTCTATCATGAGTCCACTTTAATCATTTCCAACAATGATGATATGTGGTATGGTGTACTCATAACACTGTCATATAATTATGAGTGCTTTCAACCCCCATGTAGTTGCAACCCGGCCACTAAAAGAACGTGGGAGCAAGTTAAAGTGAAGCACAAGAACATCATTCAGGCTGGTGAGTCAATACAATATGTGCCATGGTAATGTATTGAACAGCTTGTCAGTGTCATATCCTTCATATTTTAGCAAACAAGAAAAAGGCAGAGATGCAGAAGACGGGGGGAGGACCCCCAGGTCCAGAGCTAACCCCTGCTGAGGAGCTGGCCCTGGCCAACAACAGGGGTAGGCCAATCATGCAGGGCATAGCTGGGGGCAGCTCCTCTGGAGAGGTGGCGGCAGGAGTAAATCCATATGTCCAAGGTAGGTGCACTTCATTCTATGAGTTTCCTTCATAATTAGTCATTTGGTTAACCATCGTCACATTTTGCAGTGGCCGGAGGTTTGATCACACTCCTGCAGCCACCTCCCAATGTGTTGGTCAGGGGAGAGGAGCCCACTGATGTAAGTTGATATTGCTGCATCATTGTGTAATGATTCGAAACATGTTCATAGCGTGTGTCTTTTCAAACCGAAGGCACTTTCCTACAGTTCCTAATAATTCCTAATTCACTAACAGGAGGTTGGTCTGGACGATGAGGACACACTTTCCGCCTTTTCCAGCGATTTGGTAAATGCAAGTTGTGTTAACTAATACTCCTATCCCACTCAATCCTGGCACTCACTACATCAATGCATTCCTTTAGGCAAATCCTGCTGGACCACGCGTGCCTGATGAGCCTGAGCCTGGCCCCTCTCGCTCTTCGGGAACTGGGGATGGGGAGGTGAGTTCTCATTAAATACCCTCACATTGTGAGGTCTGAGTTTAGTTGGCATCTGACCACCACACTGAAAAAAGTTATGAATGGTTTGTCTTTTTTCCAGACTGACACTGAAGATGTGCGCACACTTTATAAGCGCTACTTGCGTGCCAAAATCCGCCACCTCAACTTGAGCTCGATGAAGCTCGAGTTGGAGGTCAAATTACTAAAACGGCAGCTGAATGTAAGTCTACCCCTGTAAAGCAAAGCTTCGGCTAAAGTATTTGTGAGCTTTGCCATGAATTGTAACTGAACTGAAAATCTGATTTCTTGTGCACCTTCATTTACAGGATAACCAATAAAGGGGCAAAAAATAAAGACTTTATTGTACAACATGGATCTCTTACATTATTCTTCAGCATGTTCCTCTATTCAGAATCAGAATGAATTGAATGAATAAGGATGCAAACTGCAGTGCATTGTGTGCAGGGGTCCCAGAGTCAGTGTGGTGCAGGGGGCTTGTTTGTGAGCCCCTTGTTACATTTACATGTAGTCATTTAGCAGACGCTCTTATCCAGAGCGACTTACAGTAAGTACAGGGACATTCCCCCGAGGCAAGTAGGGTGAAGTTCCTTGCCCAAGGACACAACGTCATTTTGCACAGCCAAGAATCGAACAGGCAACTTTCTGATTACTAGCCCGATTCCCTAACCGCTCAACCACCTGACTCTTGTTTGTGAGTCCATTGGTTTTAATGGACCGGAACCTTTTGCTGGATGGGAAAAGGTGATGGCCAGGATGGGAAGGGTCAGCAATGATCCTGCCTGCTCTCTTGCTGGTCCTGGAGTGGAACAGGTTAGGGTGGGACCAAATGATCTGCTGCAGTCTGCCTTGGTCCTTGGCAGTGGAGGTGCAAACCAGACTGAGTTGGGATGGACTCCCAACTGATGGCTGAGGATGGACTATTATTAATGGGTAACTTAAAAGCAAAGAGGGTGGCTAACCATACAAATGAAACATGCAAACATAAAGAACATGAAATGAGTCCAACATTACCCAAAGTCATCTGGACAGCTATCTGAAATGATGCTGGGCAATTATGTCCCTTGCAGCCGCTCCAGACCGCTCATGTAGATGGATCGGTTCCACATCGTCCTCAGGATGGGCCACGATCACTGGGACCCTCTCCCTCCTGAGTGTGGCCACATTGTGGAGCACGGCACATGCCACCGTGATCGCACAGGCCCTGTCCGGTTCCACCCTCAGCCCCCGCAGACAATTAAATCTGCCCTTCAGTAGGCCAAAGGTCATCTCTATCCGTGCCCTCGTTCTTGCGAGAGCACCGTTGAACCGCACTTCAGGGCCTGGGGCTGGCTCGGGATAGGGGGTCATGAACCAGGGCCTGCAGGCGTAACCCCTGTCTCCAATTAGGAGCCCATCATAGTTACCTAGTATATGATATGAACAATGTTGGATCACCTCTACATAAAATAATCAATTTCTGAATGACATGAGATTTGCTATACCTTGCTCAAAGCTGTGGCATAGTGTGGAGTCTCGGAATATCCGGGAGTCGTGGACAGACCCCGGCCACTTGACCTCAACATTTGTGATCAGGCAGGTGGAGTCACAGATCATCTAAGATGAATTGCAGTCAAGTCATGGGATTTGTACAGTACATGGGTAGCCTACAGCAGGCAATTGCAAGGTCCATGTCTATTGTCAAAGACAAATGATTGTTTTTAGAGCAATGTCATATGAGGAAAATGATGTAATAAGTACCTGCACATTAAGGCTGTGAAAGCCCTTCCTATTCACAAAATCGGCCTCGTTTGGCCCAGAGGGCTTTTTCAGGCGGATATGGGTGCAGTCCACTGCGCCAATGACATTAGGAAACTCTGCATAATGATGATAATGATAAACTCCGTAATGAATAGTGATAGGAATGCATTTTCATGAAATGGTCAAATCTGTATTTACTCAATTACCTGCAATTGCATACAATCCCTCTTTGATGTCATTGACTGGGACATAGCCTGGGAATATGATGAATGTATTCATCAGCTGGTTGAGCGCCAAGTACACTTTTCTAACAGCAACGCATACTGCGGCTTTGCCAATGTTTTCTGCATCGCCTACACTGTATAAAAATGTACCTGACGCAAAAAACCTCAAGGCTATGCAGAGAGTCTGAAGCACAGTTAAAGCTCTGCTGCGGCGTGTGAGATTTGCAATGTACGGCCCGAGAAGGTCTTGCAAATAAATGAGTCCTTGTCGGCTGAATCGATATCGCTCAAACAGGAACTCATCCGTGTAACTCAAAGGATCTTGGCGATCGCGAATAACTCTATCGGTATGGAAAGCTAATCTAACTAGAATAGCTCCTTCGTCAACTGGGTCTCTCAAAAAGGGAGCTGCCATGTTTTTTTCCGGGGGTGTGGCAAGCTTATCCAGCTACACTTATATTAGCCTGCTCAGGAGCAGGTTAGTGCTAATTGATATGTTGCTATGGTGATTTATCGAAAGTTGCTTCCACGAACCAAAAAGAGGGGCGTTTTTTATCTTAGCCTGAAAGTTAGCTCGCTAAACCGCTTAGCGAGCTACGACGAATACCCCCCAGGAGATAAGACTAATCAATAAAACGTTGATGTAGTAAAAAAAATAAAAGGATTGCTGTTCCAGTTTGTCAAACAGAACCACACATGTCCAGCCAACAGGGGATAACATACACAACAAGCATCAACACAAAAAGGAGAGGAGGGAACTTTAGCTGAGATGAATGAAAGAAGACAAAGTTCTTGACAGCCTACAGTAGGAGTATCAAAGCCCCCCCCTTGGCGGGCTGCTTATGAATATGTTAAACACGTAGCTAAGCATAGCCTACCATCATTGCACGGTTATATTTACTGAGCCCTTGATGACTGAAAATAATAGCTTCCAATGCATGTGGGGTTTTGTTTCATAAGTCAGGGAACACTTTCTTGTTGTTCTCAGAAACAAGCTGATGAAAGGGAAACCGTGTCATCTGTCTGTTCTGGGGCTGTAATGTACTCTGCAGTTCTATCAGAGATTTGTGAATCACTCAGATCCATTTTGGTGGATTTGTGAGTCAAGTCTACAGCAGGAGCTGTGTTCACCTCACTATGGCGTAACTCCAGCTCACCTCACTATGGTGTAACTCCAGCTCACTATGGTGTAACTCCAGCTCACCTCACTATGGCGTAACTCCAGCTCACCTCACTATGGTGTAACTCCAGCTCACTATGGTGTAACTCCAGCTCACCTCACTATGGTGTAACTCCAGCTCACCTCACTATGGCGTAACTCCAGCTCACCTCACTATGGTGTAACTCCAGCTCACCTCACTATGGTGTAACTCCAGCTCACTATGGCGTAACTCCAGCTCACCTCACTATGGTGTAACTCCAGCTCACCTCACTATGGCGTAACTCCAGCTCACCTCACTATGGTGTAACTCCAGCTCACCTCACTATGGTGTAACTCCAGCTCACCTCACTATGGTGTAACTCCAGCTCACCTCACTATGGCGTAACTCCAGCTCACCTCACTATGGTGTAACTCCAGCTCACTTCACTATGGCGTAACTCCAGCTCACCTCACTATGGTGTAACTCCAGCTCACTATGGTGTAACTCCAGCTCACTATGGTGTAACTCCAGCTCACCTCACTATGGCGTAACTCCAGCTCACCTCACTCTGATGATAATGCTGCTCTGAGGATAATCCTTCTGTTCTGTGAGGATGATAATGCTGTTCTGTGAGGAGGATAATGCTGTTCTGTGAGGAGGATAATGCTGTTCTGTGAGGAGGATAATGCTGTTCTGTGAAGATGTGTGAGGATGTCTGCGGAGGCCTGCGGGTGCTGATGGCCCTGATGATGGGAGTCAGAAGTGATGTCTCTTTGAAGTTTCTTGTTATTTAACAGCGTGAGAATAACAACTCACAGAACCCGCTCGTAAATCACGCTCTTCTCCCAAGTCTACAGGGGATTTCTCAGAATTACATCACATTGCTTTAAGTATTGTCTTTTTCCTTTTGTCTTCACTGTAAATATGTTCAAAAAAGGATTCCCCTTCACTCCCCTGCTTTCGTGTTATCAGCCTGAGTTGTTCTTCTGTTCAGAAACTTCTCAAGTTGTTATCCATCCAGCAGAATGCACAGTTCTTCTTTTTTAAAAGCCACTGAGCACTAGGAGAATGAAAACAAGCTAAATAATTTTTCCACTTCTAAACATGAAGATTTCTTGTGAACCTCCCATGACGGTCTGGTAAAAACCAGCTTTTGAACTGTTTCTCATGACACTGGTTTCACTCTGCAAAGAAACTCCAGAGCCACTACTAGCTTGTGGATTTGCATAACCAGGTCCCTCTCCTCACACAGTGGGGCATGCAGACAAGCACACACAGTACTGTACGCATACATCAGTGAGACCGTAAATCTGATGCCCCACACAGAGAGAGACGGAGCTAAGCTCCTGAGCTGGCGAGAGATACAACACAGATTTATTGGCACTCCAGAGAGGTAAGAATATGACCTAAACTGCTGACTGTGGCATGTCTGTGGGATTATTGATCTCATGTCGACTGGAGAACAAAACAGGGAGAGGGGAGAGCCTGCTGTGAACGGTGTGAGTGTGTGTACATGTGTACGGTGTGTGTGTGTGTACATGTGTACGGTGTGTGTGTGTACATGTGTACTGTGTGTGTGTGTGTACATGTGTACGGTGTGTGTGTGTACGCAAAGCCAACAGTCCTGGGTAACAGATGATGTGGTGAGACATAAAACCACTCTGATGGAACTGTCTTCCAATTACAGGTTTTCTGAAACCAAACTAAATTATATCCAAATGTACTTATACAGTGTAGTTGAGACTCAATGTAGTCCTAGTCATTACATATTGTTAGTGAGTAGATCCAGTAGACTCATTCTACTACCACAATGTTCCCGGTATATCAAGTCCAGAAATAGGACGTAACAAAGTACAAATACTTTGTTACTGTACTTAAGTAGATTTTTCTGGTATCGGTACCTTACTTGAATTTTTTTTTCTGACAAATGTTTACTTTCATTTCTTATTTTTTTTTACACAAATATCTGTATTTTCTAATTCTTACATTTTCATGCCAGGCTTGTTACTTGGTTTTAATCTGTATTTGGTGTTTTTTTATTTCCTGGCTATAACGCAAGTTATACTCTACTGTACTCCATTGAGCTCTGCTTGAATCTACTTTGTTTTCAGCTTCTTTGTTCTCCTCTGGCTTCTCCTCTTCTCCTTCCTCTCCTCTCCTTTCACTGTATGTGTTTTTTTGTTATGGATGAGCGAGAGGGAGTTAAGTGATGTCTAGATGACTGAGAAAATAGATATTCCTGATCACCCAAGGTGAGGGAGATATTCGAAATAGTCTGACAAAAAGGATTCCTGGCGAACGCTCTAGTCTGTAGTGTCTTTTTGTATTAATGTATTAATACGATGTGAGGTCCAGTTACCAGCGTGACACTAAAACATGTAGTAATGGCTAAAGTCTTTTTAAACATGAGTATCTGTACTTCTACTTGAGTGGAGGATGTGTGTACTTGTGCCATCTCTGATCAAGTCTTCCTCCATAGAAGGATGTTAGGCACGTGGCCCTCAACATGTTTACAATGAAGGTCATTCCACCTGAGAGGAAGATTGACAGGTCTCTGAATACGTCTTCATGCCTGTCCTTCTCCCTCCCTCCATCTCTAACCCTGCTCCTCTCCCCTCTCCCTTCAATCCCACTCACTGTCCCAGTTCTATTGTTAGATTGTGGCAGTGTGGACCTCACCACACGGGGGAGGAATGATGATTACTGATGATCTGAAGTCTGAGAGTGTCTCACTGCGGTGTTGTTGTTTTTGGGGAAGGGGGATGTGAGCAGTTTCAGGTGCTGATTCTGCCTCTTTCTCTCTTCTCTCTCTTTCTCTTACTATCACCTGTTTCGTCCTCTCTCTCCCCCTCGCTCTTCTCTCTCTTTTTCCCTCTCGCCTTTCTTCTCTCTCTTCTCATCTCCACACACTCAACTCCTGGGGATTGCCAACCTGATCTGATCTCTCTAAGTCATAGCATTTCAAATGCTGCTTCAGAGGAGTAGTCCTAACACATCATACATGGGCTGATTCAACTTGACATGTTTTCTTTAGTGAAGTATGAAGTTAACAATTAGAATTGTGATTGTGTGTCCCCTCTGTCCTACAGACTCCTACTCTCACGCCAGTCTTCTTCTCCTCCATCGCTTCAGAGAAACGGCTAGAAAGCGTTTTAGTTTCACCTTTATCTTAGACATGTAGCCCGAGGCGTGCTCTCTCCTCTCCCTGGTCTTTGTTGAAAAGACATGTTACTTTTGACAACATCCTAGAGAGTAGAGACAAACTCACCTGCGTTCCTCTCCATCGATTGCAGCGCCCCATGAGAGACTCAATCTAAATCCATTGATCATAACATGCATGCAACTGGCATCAGCAGAACATCATCATTCACGTTTGAAGCCCTGAGCCTCCCCACATTTCATCAGACTTTCTAATACACAGACACACACACACATATACACACACACACACACACACAGACACACACAATACACACGCACAGCCTAAAACGTTATGTTATTGGCTCTTTGGGAGCAGTCTGCACACTGGAGCAGTCTACTGTAGCAGTCTGCACACTGGAGCAGTCTACTGTAGCGGTCTGCATACTGGAGCAGTCTACTGTAGCAGTCTGCACACTGGAGCAGTCTACTGTAGCGGTCTGCATACTGAAGCAGTCTACTGTAGCAGTCTGCATACTGGAGCAGTCTACTGTAGCAGTCTGCATACTGGAGCAGTCTACTGTAGCAGTCTGCATACTGGAGCAGTCTACTGTAGTTGTCTGCATACTGGAGCAGTCTACTGTAGCGGTCTGCATACTGGAGCAGTCTACTGTAGCGGTCTGCATACTGGAGCAGTCTACTGTAGCGGTCTGCATACTGGAGCAGTCTACTGTAGCAGTCTGCATACTGGAGCAGTCTACTGTAGCAGTCTGCACTCTGGAGCAGTCTACTGTAGCAGTCTGCACACTGGAGCAGTCTACTGTAGCGGTCTGCATACTGGAGCAGTCTACTGTAGCGGTCTGCATACTGGAGCAGTCTACTGTAGCAGTCTGCATACTGGAGCAGTCTACTGTAGCAGTCTGCACTCTGGAGCAGTCTACTGTAGCAGTCTGCATACTGGAGCAGTCTATTGTAGCAGTCTGCATACTGGAGCAGTCTACTGTAGTGGTCTGCACTCTGCGTTACCTCAGCCCCCTCACTATGGAGAGCAACAGGGATCGGCCTCCTGTTTAAATCCCTGTGGAAAGCTTGAAACGTTATGATTTTGAAAGCCCATTGCTCTAGAGGTCTTACCATATTTCATATTTAGCATTTCTGTATGAAGGCTTGATCAATCCTTCATACAAAAATTATATGCCAATATAAACTAAAACCTGATTTGCATTCCAGCATTTTTGCATTCTACAGCCATAACTTAACGGTACATACAATATAAATTATAGGTCTTACCCACATCTTTTCAAGCACTATGACTCTCTACAATTTCAGTAAAGTACATCAAATGATGCTGTGCTTTTCACTTTTAAACATAGTGAAATGATGACTTCAAACTGGTGACTGCACGTCTCTCTCATTATGTGCTGTGTAACTTGTGATCTGCAGAAGGTTTTCTGAGAGGTGATGGAGTCAGGCTCTGCTGGACATTCTCATCCTGTCTCTCAGCACTGCGGGTTTTCCATTTTATAAACACCTTTTATAGTTGATGTACTCACAGATAAAAATGCATCCTTGAGTATGCTTATAAATGCATTACCAACGGTGCAAGTGACAAATGACACATTTCCTCAAGCTGCCTGCAGTAGGCTTAGGCCTCCGTTGTGTTTATTTAGTTAATGTGAAACATTCCAGAGGCCTCTCCTGTGCACACATCAAGTGTCTGCAGAATGGGCACTGTATGAAAATAATCTGTGTTATTTTACGATAGAAAACGTGTGAAGGATGTAGTGCTGGTGACAGCGCTGTTTGAATGTGGTTAACAGCCTTTACGCTCCTGCAGAGAGTCAGTGGATCCACGTCCTCCACTGCTCTGGAGTGCTTCGTCTCCACATCAAAGCAAAGCGGAGCGGCTTCACCGCAGGGGGTTGCAGTCCTCGCTGGAGAGTGGAGGTGTATAAGCGAGGGCCAGACATGTCTCCACCGACAGAATGCTTTCCCTCAGCCTACTCTACCCAGCGTGCCCCTCACCAAGCCCCCTCTCCCCCTCGGCAGAACCAGGCTCCACACCTGTCGCAGGTAATGGGCCGGCTCTGCCGTCTGTACTGCCACTCCACCGCACCACGGCCCCCAGACGCTGTGATCAGGTCTGCCTAGAGAGAACGCCACAGTTTGACATTTCTGTTGGAGTCTGCACTTTCCTTTGGGGCAAAAGGGAGGAACAACAGCATGTTTGCAACTGAGGGAAACACTCAGAGATGTTGAGACAGCTCGCCTCCCAAACCACACTCTCTCCTACTTTCTTGTTTGTGCTGTGGTCGTCAATTCACTTTTTGGAGGGCGGGGGAGGACTCAGGCCAAATAAAAAATATTTGGAGTTTTCCTCTTGCTCATGAATCTCCCTTACCCTCCCTGATAGTCTCACACAATAATGTACTGAATTTGTGTTTTAAATAAATCTGAGTTTCTATCACCTGTTTTATTCCATCTTCCTTTTTAGTATGAGCTCAGTAGCAAGACATACAGGTAGGAGAAGCAGAAGGTGGAGTCCAACGCTGATGTGATCATAAATTAGACCCAGCCTTGGCAATAAACATCCCCCTCAAGAAGACTGAAGATTACTAATGGGCTGCAGCTGAAGATTTGCAGCTTGGGTGGTCTGTCAGAGAAAATAATAATGGTGCCACGCACAGCGAAACATTGCAGTGCCTGGCTGATGTGACTGACACCCAATAAATAACCCATTTCAATTTTTTAAGCAGTCATGATGATAAACTTCCAGACAGGGTTTCATAGACGCCTGTTTTGATACATTATATACCCTCCATGACAAAGTGGGTATTTATGGGAAATCTCTCAAAAGCTTTCTTACTGTATTAAGTCCCCAGAATCTGAGACAGTGCAAAGCATAACAGCGGTTTTAAATCTTTGGTTTAGTACCAGTACAAACAGCGGACTTGCGTTTAATAGCACCTTTAAAATTCTAAAACTCTCATGAATCTGGCAAAAATAAGTTACTGTCCAGAATAAGAAGATTATGTCTGCTAACTCATCATTCCAAAGAGTGCTATATATAATATATTTTACAAATCAAAAGGAAATAGTATTTGTTATCCGTCACATGGGTACAGGAACCACTTGCTTCCATGTCCTGGGAGCAGAATTCCCACTGTAGGAGGAGCAGAATTCCCACTGTAGGAGAGAGAGGGTAACTGAATCAGAGCTCTCTGTCCCCAAGGCCAACCTGCATCCTTACAGCAGCAGGGAAAAGCAACACAAGGGTGCCAATCAATAATAAAAGCAGGTATTAAGCAAGTATGTACCCTGAAATACATAAATGTTGAGGTGTGTACAGCCTTGAGATGCCTGATGTCTTCAGGTCCCTGGCAGCTGACTGTAAATCTCCATGGGACATATTTCCTGCTGATGTTGATGAGTAGATTCACTAATGTGAAGGATTACATATCCAGTCCATTGCCAGGTTCCAGCCTGGTGTTGCCTCTGCGTGTCGCCCACAGTCCCTCCCCTGGTGTGCTAACAGAGACGCCTGGCTTCCTGCAGCCCAGGGACCTCGCCATGTGCCTGTCAGCTCTGGGGAACAGCCAGGCCAATCAGCTGCAAGGCACTTTTCGTTCCTCTACACTTCTCCATGGAGACATTGTTTTTTCCCTCCATTTTCTGGGCTGTTTGCCCCGGCGTGTTACAAACACAGGCTCGGCTCCACGATCTTTGACAGCGCTCCAGATCAGAAGCAACGCAGGAGGAAAGATTGGTGTCACGGGTCCAACATTACAGAGCCTGCTACAGGGAGGTGGCGGGAGGAGAGAGAGAGAGGGAGGGAGAAGAGAGGGGAATGGAGAAAGAGGAAAAGATCGAGGAAAAGAGAGATAGACGGAGAAATGAGAGAAGAAGAAAGAGCGTGAGAAAGGCGGATAGAGTCAGAAAGACTGAGGGTGAAGGCCAGAAACAGGCAGTAAAGCTTTCTTGTTCGTGGCAGCGGGTGGTAGGGAGCCAGGCCTGCTGCGTGTCTGACTTCAGTGTTTTTTGTTGGCAGAGATCTGAGGCTAACCCTCTCTCTAAACCAGGACTATTGTTCAGCAGCTTAGTACCGCTGCGAAGTTAGCCTGTCCTCTCCTGATACCTCGTCTCCTGAAAAGAGAAGTTGAAGAATATTTGTGTGAGGGCCACTGCTCACTCAGATTTGGCTCATGTACACATTTCAACATGTCAGGATCCAAACACAGACAGTCTGTTACTGAGTGTGCGGATGTAGATGGGATGTTACTTAGTGTGCGGATGTAGATGGGATGTTACTTAGTGTGCAAATGTAGATGGGATGTTATTTAATGTGCGGATGTAGATGGGAGTCTTAAAGGGAACTACACTATTCCTATAGTTGCTACTGGTGTTACATGTACAGTATAGTGTTTCCAAGTCTGCATCTTATTTATCCAGTAACTATTCCGAAAGCGAATATATTTAAAAGTCATTTGAATACCTGATTTGTCTAAAAAATGGACATGATGTTTCATATAATTTCTTAAGGTAATTTGGATTTTAACTAGCTCACTTTGTGCGAGGGCTGGGCGGAGGCTGTAGAAGGGATGGTAGTGCTTTTGTGTCTGAGCCAGGCTTGTGTCTTACTTGTACAGTGCCTGTCTGACTCCACCTCTGCTGGACTGCTCTCTAGAGAATCTCTGACCATCTATGATGGGACACTAATTGGAGTTCCTTAATTAGTTTGAAGGGATCTTTCAGATACCCACCCCCCATCCTTTCCCAACTGTCCATTCTTCAGGATTCTGAGGCACTAAGCATTTTTCCTTTCTGCCTTGGTCTACTGAGGGACTCTCTGATTGGCCCCTCAGCTTGCAGCGAGGACTGGAAGAGAAGCAGGTTAGTCATTTTGTTTTACCTGCAAGGGAACAGCAAAGCTCAGTTGATAAGAGACTTCACTCAACACGGCTTAATGATTCAGCTCCCGTCCGTTACCTGGTAACGACATCGTCTTTGTGTTCCCTGCCTGAAACCCTCAAATGTGCACGAATGCTCTTTTTCATTACTGCTACGTGTGTATAGTAAGCTGTGTGCTAGGTGTGTATAGTAAGCTCCTCTCCTCCAGCCCCTGCTCTCTCCCTCCTCACCTCCAGCCCTGCTCTCTCCCTCTCTCCCTCACCTCCAGCCCCTGCTCTCTCCCTCTCCTCACCTCCACCCCTGCTCTCTCCCTCCTCACCTCCAGCCCCTGCTCTCTCCCTCTCCCTCATCCTCACCTCCAGCCCTGCTCTCTCCCTCTCTCCCTCACCTCCAGCCCTCTCTCTCCCTCTCCCTCCTCACCTCCAGCCCTGCTCTCTCCCTCCTCACCTCCAGCCCTGCTCTCTCCCTCTCTCCCTCACCTCCAGCCCCTGCTCTCTCCCTCTCTCCCTCACCTCCAGCCCTGCTCTCTCCCTCTCCCTCCTCACCTCCAGCCCTGCTCTCTCCCTCTCTCCCTCACCTCCAGCCCCTACTCTCTCCCTCTCTCCCTCACCTCCAGCCCCTGCTCTCTCCCTCTCCCTCCTCACCTCCAGCCCTGCTCTCTCCCTCTCTCCCTCACCTCCAGCCCCTACTCTCTCCCTCTCTCCCTCCTCACCTCCAGCCCTGCTCTCTCCCTCTCTCCCTCCTCACCTCCAGCCCTTGCTCTCTCCCTCCTTCCTGCAGTCTGGGAAGACGAGCAATGTTCTGCCAGGCCGAGAACGTCTGGTGCCCTCCCTCAGCCTCCCTCTCTATCCACACACGCACGCACAAACTTAGGTTACTTTAAAATCAGGAATCACCAGCGAGGGCTGCAGAGTGGATTATGAAGAAGGGAAGGGAAACATGGGAAACGCAATTAATAATTCATGCCGAGCCATTTGGAATATCACAAATGTCAATCTGCAGCTTTAGAGGCAGGGAGGGTAAACAGCTACAACCCATTTCTAATTAAAAGTTTAGTTTCCATGAATTAAACATGAGCAGGAAGTGTACAATATTAATGGCTCTGTAGACCCGGCCGGACAGACTTAGGGGAGATACAGGAAGGGGCGGGGTCTGGGGAGGGAGATACAGGAAGGGGCGGGGTCTGGGGAGGGAGATACAGGAAGGGGCGGGGTCTGGGGAGAGAGATACAGGAAGGGGCGGGGTCTGGGGAGAGAGATACAGGAAGGGGCGGGGTCTGGGGAGAGAGATACAGGAAAGGGGTGGGGTCTGGGGAGAGAGATACAGGAAGGGGCGGGGTCTGGGGAGAGAGATACATAAAGGGGCGGGGTCTGGGGAGAGATACATAAAGGGGCGGGGTCTGGGGAGAGAGATACAGGAAGGGGCGGGCTCTGGGGAGAGAGATACAGGAAGGGGCGGGCTCTGGGGAGAGACTGGAGGCTGGATGTTGGTTACCACTGACGTGGTCAGCTCTCATCCTAAGAACTACAAGATGATGAAACATGCAGTAACATATATGTATAGCTCAGAGGTACTGCAAACAGATTTTTCTAGTAGAAGGCCTAACTCAAATCATTTCATGTACAGAGCTAATGGTTTTAGTTTCATCAGCCCTAACCGAGTGGAAAACCTAAGCCTACTAGCGAAGTGTGAACTATCTTTATGAATTGTTCTGGTATGGCACACAGTGTCTTCTGTGATTGAGGTTTCACTGTTTAGATTTAGTGTGGGCTGTTTACTGTAAAGGTGAGAGGTTACTGTAAAGGTGTGAGATCGCTGTGGTGTGTGGCAGGGTGGTGCTAACTCTCATGCCCCTCAGCAAACATGGATGTGAGTCCGTAGACGTGTTTTTATTCCTCCATCATCTGTCTACTCGAGAGGTTTACTGTCACATGTTCTGTCTTTTGCATGATGAATAAATATTTACCAAAACTGGGGAAGAAGTTGCCATGGAAAACATATGTTCAGTTTTTCACTTCTCTCTTAATAATTTGCCCTTAGATATAAATAACAGCTTCTACTCTTGCAACCTTTCTTACAAGTTGACAAATAAAACAACCATTTATACATTGAAGTTCCAAATCAGCATCTTTATCAAGCCAACAATTTTCCCCTTAATTGTTTAGTAACCTTTACATGACATTCTCTAACGGATGGCATCATCTTAAGCGTAGCTGCTCATGGTTTTTAATTGCCACATGCGACTAAAGATGTTGTCAGTAATGAAACAAGAGGGTCATCCTCTTTATACACTAATAAATGACATTACTTCTATTTAAAACGTTTTCATTATGTTAAAACTGTGAAAAATTCCAATTACTTTTTTGTAGGCACGATGGTATTCTTTCAAACGAGCAAGAAGAGTATATCATCTGTGCTGTGTCCTGGAATGTAGTTCTCCAAAAGTACACGCATGTATGGAAACATTATTGATGGTCCAGGGGGAACTGAGTGGTGATTGGCCTGCTGCCACAAACACATGGCCGTCTGGTACGTAGAACCACACAAGCTGACAGTGAAACCTGTGTGAGTGTGAGAGTTCACAAGACCCCTCTCCCCTCACGCACAGAGAGAGGCTCTGAAACATGCGTGAGTGTGAGGTGCAGCGGTGAGTTCACAAGACCCCTCTCCCCTCACGCACAGAGAGAGGCTCTGAAACATGTGGACATCAGAAACACACACCTGTGCAGGCGCACTGCCGATAGGCCTGTGGCTATTACTGAGGCACAGGCAGGAGGGGTGGTAGTGAGTGGGAGCAGAAGAGAAAGAGAGCTGGGGAGAGAGGGAGCACATTAGAGGGAGTAAAGAGGGAAGGGGAGACTGCCAAGCCCCTGAAACACATTTGAGTTGAGCCAGACCTCCACATATGCCTGGTTTGTAGAGCGTGGGGCTCCACCAGCAGTGCTCTTACCTGTGTGCTAGCGGGGACGGGGATGAGGGCTTTACTGTGCCGTGTCCTCCCAACCAGGCTCGTCTCCATCTTCACAGCACTGCACAAATGACTGGTGAAAGGATCTGTCTCTTTCTGTCTCATCCTGTCTCTCTCTATCTATAGCTCTCTCTCTGTTCCTGCTTATATTTATATATGCGTGTATGAACAACACCAATTAAATTCCTTAGTGATTAAGGATTTGATTTGATTGTCAATCTCCACAAAATGTATTAGCAAGTTAGTATTTTGCAATGTCTGTTAATTGCCTGCAAACAGTTAATTGTCACATTGGAATTTACAACATATGTTTTATAGATGGTGAAATATCTCCAGTTTGTTCGGAGGCTCCATTAAAAGAGGGTGAAGGGAGGAGGGTGTCAGACGAAGGCTGTGATGTAGCGGGGTAGGGGAGGGACCCTTTGGGCATGAACTGAGCCTGGCAGCCCTTAATGCAGCTGTCAGCCTCGCTGGCCCAGCGATGCACGCCGCGCACATGCCATTTGCCATTCCCCTCTCACCGCCGCCGCCGCCCAGATTATACGGCTTTTAAATGAGCCGCAGCCATGGGGAACACGTCCCCGGGAACGCCTGTCGCCACAGAGACATGAGCCATGATTCGCCGTACCATTAATCTCGCCTGGGAAATCTCCTCCGATTTGTCCCCTTCTAGGTGAAGCCATAACCTTCTCCCACTGTCACTCTGGAACCTGCTCTTCAGCGGCCTGACGGAGCCAGAGAGCAGCCTGTCCTGAAGCCCACGCTGTCCTCAGGCTGTGCCTGACACCTGCTGATGGGACTCAGGCAGGGGAGCATGGCTGGGATTACAACATGGATCTCATCTATAATTTGTGCCTGAGAAGGCAGAGTTGGTTCGAGGTTCGATTACAAATACTTTAAGGAGAACATCAGAAGGTCAGGGTAGAAAACCACTTCAACACCAGAGGTATTTTACTTAGAACAAGGAATGTATCTGATGATGACTTATTCATGAGTCCACACCTATGGCTCTACTTCCACACCCATGGCTCTACTTGGATAGGGAGTTGATGTCAACTATAAAGCTAATTAAGTTCAACCTTTTTCTAGACGTTTTGTCAAAGTAATTCTACCTGAAGCTTTATGTGACTCCTAGCAGGGCTGCTGACAGGGCTGTCGTCTCTGGTGGAGACACTGCTGCTGTCACCTGCCTCTCCTTATATTCACAGGTGTGGCTGCATCACCCAGAGACCTCATTACACTCTTCACACTGCGGTTGAAGGACGTTCTTTTGTGCAAAAATTACGTGTTTGTTTACACAAGCTGTTCCTTTCTAAGTAGAGAGACTTTTCATCAATGTATGCCAAAGAAAAAGACAAAGGTTTAAGGGAAGATGTCCAGCATTAAGGTTTCACATTGTGGAGCAGATTTTCTCTCACTGGCTGTTGGACCAGTTTCCCTGTCAGATCTGTACTGGTTGCCTTCTATCCACCTCACGTGATATCAATTCCTGTAGATAAAAATACCAAAATGCTTGTAACATATCTGAGGTTATCTCGACTTATCTCTCTGTCACAGTCACATTAAACAGTAACCGCTCCTTGCCTCCTGGTATCCATCAAGCATTCAAAAATAATGACGTGGAAGTGAAGTTAGTGAGAGGCTGGAGGCTAGCTATGCACTAACTGAAGCTGGAGGCTAGCTATGCACTAACTGAAGCTGGAGGCTAGCTATGCACTATCTGAAGCTGGAGGCTAGCTATGCACTAACTGAAGCTGGGGCTAGCTATGCGCTAACTGAAGCTGGAGGCTAGCTATGCACTATCTGAAGCTGGAGGCTAGCTATGCACTAACTGAAGCTGGAGGCTAGCTATGCACTAACTGAAGCTGGAGGCTAGCTATGCACTAACTGAAGCTGGAGGCTAGCTATGCACTAACTGAAGCTGGAGGCTAGCTATGCACTAACTGAAGCTGGAGGCTAGCTATGCACTAACTGAAGCTGGAGGCTAGCTATGCATTAACTAATGCCCCCCATGAGCTTAGTGCCACATTAGTGCTCAGTCCTGTTTGTCACCAGGGTGACAGGGGGGCAGTGTGTGTACCCCCTATGCCCTGCAGATGCGGAGTGAAGGGGGGCAGTGTGTGTACCCCCTATGCCCATGCAGATGCGGAGTGAAGGGGGGCAGTGTGTGTACCCCTCTATGCCCTGCAGATGCGGAGTGAAGGGGGGCAGTGTGTGTACCCCCTATGCCCTGCAGATGCGGAGTGAAGAGGGGCAGTGTGTGTACCCCCTATGCCCATGCAGATGCGGAGTGAAGGGGGGCAGTGTGTGTACCCCCTATGCCCTGCAGATGGGGCATGTATCTCCTGGCCAGCAGTGGCTGCTCTGTACCCGAGCTGCATTAGTGTAACATCCCTGGCCTTCCAGAGAGACACAGCTTCTTTTGACTCCAAAACGGAGAGAAAGAAAGAAAATAAAGCTGCAAAGAAAGATGTGAGAAAGGGAGAGGTTTTGCAGTGGCCTCCTGCATGGATCCCTCCTCTCACCGCACCATTGTCACCCAGCTCTGCCTCTTTGTGCCAAAGCTGCCTTGTGGATTAACCAGCTCTTTTTGCTTCTCCTCAAAGTCAGCTCAGCACCAGGCACCCACGTTGAGATTTTTTTCCCTCTTCTTTTTCTTTAAGTTTGCAAAGCTGAAGATACTTAGAGTAGATTTATCTGCTGGTTTCGTCCTACTGTATAATTTAACAAATCCCCACAAAGGGCTTTGCAACTCTACAGAGTGAGGAGTAGCACACAGAGAGAGAGAGGGAGGGGTCTGACAGAGACCGTTCTCATGGTGACCGTGACACGTTCAGGCATGATCCTCTCACACCGTCTTCATCGACAAACATGCTAACATCATGTATTAACCTGTAAGAATTGGCTCTTGATAATTGATACCAAAGTCGATAATCTACATTTTAGATTTTTATAAAATCATATTACCAATGGTGTTCAGAGCTGCTACAGGCTTGGGCTTTATGGTGTTAAGCTGCATGGTTGGAGTGTGAGAACACTTCTAACTGCCTGCGTGTCTTTCTGATGTTGTAAATCAAAGGGTTTACCCCTCAAATATGAAGGCTTCTATGTTCTGTACACATGTTCAAACGCTTCTCTGCATACTTCGATAAAAGCCAAAGGCGATTGAATGAAACTTATGTTTCTGGAACAAGAGCTGAGAGTGGAGCCAGCAGTTGTCGGACACTGAGGCCAAAATCACTTGAATTTGTCTGGATTAGTTTATGTACATGAACATTCCCCCAGCTCTGTACCTGAACATTCCCCAAGCTCTGTACCTGAACATTCCCCCTGCTCTCTACCTGAACATTCCCCCAGCTCTCTACCTGAACATTCCCCCAGCTCTCTACCTGAACATTCCCCCAGCTCTGTACCTGAACATTCCCCCTGCTCTCTACCTGAACATTCCCCCAGCTCTCTACCTGAACATTCCCTCTGCTCTCTACCTGAACATTCCCCCAGCTCTGTACCTGAACATTCCCCCAGCTCTGTACCTGAACATTCCCCCTGCTCTCTACCTGAACATTCCCCCAGCTCTGTACCTGAACATTCCCCCAGCTCTGTACCTGAACATTCCCCCAGCTCTCTACCTGAACATTCCCCAAGCTCTCTACCTGAACATTCCCCCTGCTCTCTACCTGAACATTCCCCCAGCTCTCTACCTGAACATTCCCCCAGCTCTCTACCTGAACATTCCCCCAGCTCTGTACCTGAACATTCCCCCAGCTCTCTACCTGAACATTCCCCCTGCTCTGTACCTGAACATTCCCCCAGCTCTCTACCTGAACATTCCCCCTGCTCTCTACCTGAACATTCCCCAAGCTCTCTACCTGAACATTCCCCCTGTTCTGTACCTGAACATTCCCCCAGCTCTCTACCTTAACATTCCCCCAGCTCTCTACCTTAACATTCCCCCTGCTCTCTACCTTAACATTCCCCCAGCTCTCTACCTGAACATTCCCCCCAGCTCCGTATGTAGATGCGAGCCTTAAGAACCCAGACTGACAGAACCCCGCCACTAATCCCAGGTGAGCGAGTTAGCGCTTGGCCAGCTTCACATCCAACTGCAGTAAATACCTGTTCGCACCTCAGAGATAAACATACACTGAGGTTTAGTGTCGCGTTCTTAGGCTTTCACCCTAATTATTTCTGTCTTGAATAAATCCATGGGCTGATACTTTTCTTGGCTAAAGGTATGATGGACCATGCTTCTGACAGGTGTGTCTGAAAACACAGCAGGATGCCCTCACAAGCTCAGGCTGTCTCTGATCCACACCTGCTCCCACACAAGCTCACTTAGTGTACAGGAACATACATGTGATGAGTGATAACATGGTTTAATATGCTTCAAATAGATTAGAGCTACATTACACAAAGATCTGTGAAGATGCAAAAGTTGAGGAGTTGAAGATCTTTGCAGAATGATGTAATACATGTGAAACAGACACACAAGCTGTTTGTCTCTGCAAAGTTAGTGTGTGTCAGTGACTGTCTCTGCAGTTAGTGTGCGTCAGTGACTGTCTCTTCAGTTAGTGTGCGTCAGTGACTGTCTCTTCAGTTAGTGTGTCAGTGACTGTCTCTGCAGTTAGTGTGTGTCAGTGACTGTCTCTTCAGTTAGTGTGCGTCAGTGACTGTCTCTTCAGTTAGTGTGCGTCAGTGACTGTCTCTTCAGTTAGTGTGTCAGTGACTGTCTCTGCAGTTAGTGTGCGTCAGTGACTGTTGAAAGTTTAGACGCTTCCTTCTGGGCCCTCTTTGAAGTTCAGAGCTCAAATACTCTCGTTTGTATCTCTGAAAACTGCTGCTCTTGGCAACTTTGGTGTTGTTCTGGGAGCCATAAAGCAGGTTGGGTCTGGAGACAAATTGAGAAGATGAACAGTGACACAATTCTAAATGTCTGTAAGTCCTCCGGCGAGGAGATAGACTGTGGAGAAACCGGCAACATGTTAGTGTTCCTTATGGTGAAGTTCAAATAAAAGTTGTTTGTTATAGTTTGAGTCGACTCTATAAAAAAAAACATAGACTTCCAATTCCCAGTGCAGTGCAATGTGTATGTTCTGCTGTCCCACAGGGAGCTCTCTGAAGACTGGTTAGTGAAGGAGGAGAAGGGAAACCAAAGGAGAGAACAGGCATAAGTATGCACACAGCAGATAGAACCCAGATCCCAAAGGAGCACAAAGACTCCTACCTCCTGAGGTTTACTACAAAAACCCAGCGGTCCAACTTTCCTCTAGCGGAAAAAATGGCCATCCCATAATAGTGAGACGGGGCGGAGAAGTGATGGCCTTCCTGCAGAGTTCAGGACTTCAGAGACTCACCAGGTTAGCCAGATGAGTACAGCTCCCTCAGTTCTCATCCATTAAAAGTTGTTCTCCTCTCCACGTCTCTCCTCCCCCTGGTCTCCTCCTCCAGCGTGAGGAGCAGCAGGAACAGTCTGCTCCAGCTCCCCGCCGCTCCTCGCCGCTGGCCAGCTGCCTAATGGCCGCCGTAAAAGGAGACAGGGGGAAACAAAGTGAGAGCACTTGAGACGCTCCTCCGAGTCTCCAGGGCTCCCGCCGGGCCGCGGGAACACAGATTGTTTGCAAACACACAATAAGATATGCAGCTCTGTGGAGGCTCCGAGGCAGCAGCAGCTGGGGGGGCAGGACGGGAGCGCTCCCAGCATCTCTGCTGTCTCAGCCCCCCAGCACACCGCTCTCCTCTGTAAACACCAATCACTTGGACTTGCAGGAAATTGGTCATTCTTTACAGCATCACAACAGATGTAAATAGAAATACCTAGTATTCATTTAAAAAGAGCAGCAGTGGGGAACTGTGTAACTCAGGCTGTTTCACAATGACGGGAGAAGAGAAGCAGAGTGGTGTAGGTGTGTGTGTGTGTTTACAAAAGTGTTTGATAAACACTGATTGTAACGGTTGTGCTTCAAACCTTGAGGCTGTGTCAATGAAAACAATGCTACATCAGGTGTGATAACCCCAAACCAACATTTAGAATAACAAATGTAGCTGGTTTAGCACTCAATGCCCAAGATATTTACATGATTTTTCATGGCAACTGCTCACTGAAGAGAAGGCGAGTGATTGTCACCACCTGGTCAGACGGTCTTTAATGAGGTAAACAAGAGCCTCATTATCACCTGGCTGAACAACAGCATTCAACAATGGCTCCTCATTTGATGCAGTTCTATTCAATCTTCATTCAATCAAAAACAATGTTGCCCTTTATTTTCCCTCAAATTATATTTTCTGAAAAGGTGGCACGGGCAGCTGGAAGAAAAGAATTCCTGTCAAATAAACAATCCAAGGAGAAATTAGGTTTTGTGAGAGATGAAATGGGGCATTGGTTTGCTGGCTTTGATTGGAGGATTTGCTTGCCTCACTCGCTGCTGTAATTGTGGCTGACAGTGTGACTGTTCCAACAGAGGAAGGGAGAACCTGAGATTAGTGGGGTAAATGTTCAGAGAGTTCAGATGAGACAGAATTTACCGCTAAAAGAAAGAGTGACTGTGTCTGATGGCAGACAGCTGTGAAGACCTGCCTCATCATCTCAGTGTCCTAGTGCTACCGGAGGTTTGGAGGAGCTAGTGAGGGGGTTTTGATGATATCAAGTTTACCTTCTGAGCCTTTCTCTAGTTGTTTGTATACATTTACTGTCTTGAAAGGTTCTAGGCATTAGATTCTGTTCTGTTGTCTTAGTCTGGCATTGCAGCAGCAGACAAATATACTGCCTGTCCTCTCTAAATTACGATGGTTTTAATTGTTAGATTAAAATCTCCATTGCCAAATTGAGATTTTGAATCTCCTTTGTCTGCTGGTGTTAGCGTCTGTGTGTCCAGTATGCTGGTGTTAGTGTGTGTTCAGGACACAGGGAACTGAGGCCAAAGTCAGAGGCATAACCTTTTCTCTCTGGTCTCTCCCTCTTCAGGCACTGTCCATGTTCTCATCCAGATGGATTTGAGGAGATTTTTTTGTCTTTTGAAATGCCTGATTAAAAAAAGCCCGCTCCTTTAATCTATAATGGAGCAGACGTTATCATTATTCTTCAATAATGCACAGGGGCCGCCAGCATCAAGTATTAATAACTTATCGAATACTGTGGTTTCCGGTGACCTGCCGTTGGGCATGCTGTGGTCTTGAACAGACCTGGGAGTTGCAGACTACAAAAGGCAGGGGAGGTCTGCCTGCAGGTTACCAGGCAGCAATCTGGGTGGATATGTGTGTGTGGATGTGTGTTTTATTGACAAAAGGCCACTGTAATATTGGAGGGAACATGCCCATAAGGGCTACTGAAAAGCAGTATTTTAAATACAGGTTTTGCTGCAGTCTCTGTCCTGCATTTTCTTTTTTACAGTTCGTCATGTTTATAAGGGAAGAAAAAAAAAGTGAGGTGCGTTTATTCAAACTCGGAGCTCAACATTCGTTAGTCTTGTACTTGATTGACAGGGTAGGTGATTCACTGATTATCATAGTTGAATATTCTCTGATTCGACAGTTTGATTGTTGGAGTTGTTTTGTGTTCTCTGATTGGACATTTGCAGATGGAGCAGATATTTACCAACTGCCATTTTCTGAGCTTCTTTTTCAACATTATACACTAATTTGTTGTTTGAGTTGTTATTGTTGCTCTGTAGGTGAACTGTAGTATTGTTGTAGTACTGTAAATTGTTGTATAATTTTCATTTACATTAGCTGAGATGTGTTTTGTAGGCAAGTAAATACAGACTGTTCCTTGACTGACCACCAAAGTACTGTAAAACTTCTGATCCTTGATCTGCTACTGTACTTTACTTTTTTACTTTACTGTACTTTTACTAAATGCACATTTTGTTCATCTCTTTGGATAAATGCGTCTGCTAAATTCATTCAATATAAAACGTATTGTGGATGAGTATACAGTGCTGTACAGACAGCACTCTGGGATTTTTTGAATGTTAAATACGAATTTGCTGTGTAAAGCACCATGCAAGCAATCATGTCAGAGTGTGAATGTGTGAGTGTTTGTGTGTGTGTGTGTGTGTGTCAGACGAGTGTTTTTACGGGGTACAGGGAGGAGAGGAATTGCCCCTATCAGAAACTGTGTAATTCGTTTTCATAATTCAACAGTGCCGTCACATCCTGATCACTTCCTCACACCAAGAGAATCCATGATTTACCCAGTTTAGATCCATTATCCACCTCTGTAATCACCATGATTTACCCAGTTTATACATTATCCACCTCTGTAATCACCTCAACACGTCTTTAGGGCAGGCACCCCGGCACCTTCCGGCACCTCGGCACCTGCAGTGAGAGCAGCATCTGAAGCTATGAGGTGTTACGCAAACTAGCACGCTCACAGAGGATGTTGAAAATGTGTCCCAGAAGTGATGATGTCAGAAGGATAAGCAGGTGAAAAGGGGCTGAGAGGAACTCAGAAGGTGGTTACTTGGTGTGGTTTGAACATCAAACACTAGTCAGTTCAAAGTTTGGATAATAAATAACCTGAATCCTGAAACTGCAGCAGGTTCAACTGGAAACGGACATGATGCATAGAAGTGTCAGTTGTCTCAAATTAGTACCGGGTTTAGTTACCAGCCACACTAACTGATGCTGTGGTTACCAGCCACACTAACTGATGCTGTGGTTACCAGCCACACTGTCAGTAAACCAAATGAAAATTGAAACACAAGTTAACAAACAGTTGGCCACATTTCATTTTGTGTGCTGTAAACATCCCATATAAAAATCTATTTGTTGGATGCCTTTTAAATTGAAAGCTTAAAGATGGTTGCCTAGCAACTGAGGCCCAGTTGCCAACCAAAGTATTACTGCCAATTATGGGGTGGGCAGTGGAAGTGGTGTGTTCTTTTTTTCTGCGACTGGGATGTCAATTTCCCCGAAAAAATAGACCCTGAGAAGATCTAACACTACGACTGCCTCAGCCAGCACAATGAATGCAGCAAAACACTATAATGACGATGAAAGCAACATGAAAGAATACGTAACTAAAATAACAACTGAAAGAAGTGAAAGAATAACTATCATTTTAGCAAAATATCTAACATCAAAGGAGCTGACCTTTGTTGTCCTGTCCTGCCCCTCCTGTCTCCTGCTTCCTGTGTCTCCTGCGTCCTGTCTCCTGTCTCCTGCTTCCTGTGTCTCCTGCTTCCTGTGTCTCCTGCTTCCTGTCTCCTGCTTCCTGTCTCCTGCTTCCTGTCTCCTGCTTCCTGTGTCTCCTGCTTCCTGTCTCCTGCTTCCTGTGTCTCCTGCTTCCTGTCTCCTGCTTCCTGTGTCTCCTGCTTCCTGTGTCTCCTGCTTCCTGTGTCTCCTGCGTCCTGTCTCCTGCTTCCTGTGTCTCCTGCTTTCTGTCTCCTGCTTCCTGTGTCTCCTGCGTCCTGTCTCCTGCTTCCTGTGTCTCCTGCATCCTGTCTCCTGCTTCCTGTGTCTCCTGCTTCCTGTCCATGATCAAGCATCCCCATCGCAGATTATCAGGAGCTGACATTTACCGTGTTAGACCCGTTATATGAAAGTCTAGCACGAAAACAGGCATGTATTGTGTAAGAAAAACAAACCGCCACAAACCATTCTGGAGTTAATGCTTAGCAGATTAGATTGACCAGACGTATCTCATAGCCTCACCTAGCTGGAAGGGCTTGGTCTAGAGCACTGATGAAAACTAATGTTGTAATTCTGCTCAGATATTGCACCTGACAATTAGATTTAGTTGTCTTCTATGGGGGCAAAGCTCTTGTTGGGTAACTAAGTTTACTTGGATATTATTGCTTTACTTTCTGCCCTGGTGGACGACTTCTCTGCTGCTAATCATCTCCTGCAGACTAAGGGGGCTTAGCAGCAACGACTGTGTTGCAAACTGCAGGCCTGGGCCGCTCACTGAGCATGGGTTGCATACAACAAGGTGGCACGGATATAACGATGACACAAAAATATACTGGAGTGGCTATCGCATCATTATAACTGAATTACAGAACAGTGTTTTTTTTCTAGACTTGATGGCCCAAAACTGAATCTTGACATGTGTTTTCCTGCAGCAAAGACAGCAGTGTTGTTACTCAGGAATCTAAGATTTGAATAACCAATACAACAACTCCCAGACATGCTAATTATGTTATAGTTTCCAACTAATCTCATTAAAAACAGCCTCAAGTCTTTGAACCATGGTTGGCATTTTCTCCATAATTATTTGCGAGGACTTGTTGCGTTTCCTTTCAGATAAACCCACAAACCGGGATGCCTGTCTCATACCTCGACTTTCTAAGTGTAACTTTGAGGACTGGAGACAACCTCTCCCTTTAACTGTCTCAACCTCACTGCATCGCGGCTCTGTGGGAGAGTCAGGGAAATGCAGCTCTCCCGACAGCCCCTTCCCTCAACACACACTGAGGTGGCAGCCAGGTGTTCCCAAGTCAAACACTCTTTTAATCTCCGTGGCAGTCGTGTTCTTGGGTGCGCGCCGCTCCAGTCCCTGGTACGCAAAGAGCTGTTTTAATCATGCCTGGGATGTGTGAAGTGGTGGGCCAGGGCCCGGGGACAGGGTGTCATGTGAATGTCTTCAAAGGCGCGGTGCAGAATGGCGGGTTAATGTTGTGATAACGAGACTTCTCATTATACTGCCAAGACTTGGGTCCCTGCTCTTTAGCATGAGCAGCAGAGGAGCCCTCCCAGAGCTACTGGAACTCAGAGACCGACCCAAATGTGAGTCATTAGATGAGGGTCCTGAGAGACTGCAGGCTGGTCCTGAGAGACTGCAGGCTGGTCCAGGGAGACTGAGAGACTGCAGGCTGGTCCTGAGAGACTGAGAGACTGCAGGCTGGTCCTGAGAGACTGCAGGCTGGTCCTGAGAGACTGAGAGACTGCAGGCTGGTCCATGGAGACTGCAGGCTGGTCCTGAGAGACTGAGAGACTGCAGGCTGGTCCAGGAAGACTGAGAGACAGCAGGCTGGTCCAGGGAGACTGCAGGCTGGTCCTGAGAGACTGAGAGACTGCAGGCTGGTCCAGGGAGACTGAGAGACTGCAGGCTGGTCCAGGGAGACTGAGAGACTGCAGGCTGGTCCTGAGAGACTGAGAGACTGCAGGCTGGTCCAGGGAGACTGAGAGACTGCAGGCTGGTCCAGGGAGACTGCAGGCTGGTCCAGGGAGACTGAGAGACTGCAGGCTGGTCCAGGGAGACTGCAGGCTGGTCCAGGGAGACTGCAGGCTGGTCCAGGGAGACTGAGAGACTGCAGGCTGGTCCAGAGAGACTGCAGGCTGGTCCTGAGAGACTGAGAGACTGCAGGCTGGTCCTGAGAGACTGAGAGACTGCAGGCTGGTCCTGAGAGACTGAGAGACTGCAGGCTGGTCCAGAGAGACTGCAGGCTGGTCCAGGGAGACTGAGAGACTGCAGGCTGGTCCAGGGAGACTGAGAGACTGCAGGCTGGTCCTGAGAGACTGCAGGCTGGTCCTGAGAGACTGCAGGCTGGTCCAGGGAGACTGAGAGACTGCAGGCTGGTCCTGAGAGACTGAGAGACTGCAGGCTGGTCCAGGAAGACTGAGAGACTGCAGGCTGGTCCTGAGAGACTGCAGGCTGGTCCAGGGAGACTGAGAGACTGCAGGCTGGTCCAGGGAGACTGAGAGACTGCAGGCTGGTCCAGGGAGACTGCAGGCTGGTCCAGGGAGACTGAGAGACTGCAGGCTGGTCCAGGGAGACTGCAGGCTGGTCCAGGGAGACTGAGAGACTGCAGGCTGGTCCAGGGAGACTGAGACTGCAGGCTGGTCCAGGGAGACTGAGAGACTGCAGGCTGGTCCTGAGAGACTGCAGGCTGGTCCTGAGAGACTGCAGGCTGGTCCTGAGAGACTGCAGGCTGGTCCTGAGAGACTGCAGGCTGGTCCTGAGAGACTGAGAGACTGCAGGCTGGTCCTGAGAGACTGAGAGACTGCAGGCTGGTCCTGAGAGACTGAGAGACTGCAGGCTGGTCCAGAGAGACTGCAGGCTGGTCCAGGGAGACTGAGAGACTGCAGGCTGGTCCAGGGAGACTGAGAGACTGCAGGCTGGTCCTGAGAGACTGCAGGCTGGTCCTGAGAGACTGCAGGCTGGTCCTGAGAGACTGCAGGCTGGTCCAGGGAGACTGAGAGACTGCAGGCTGGTCCTGAGAGACTGAGAGACTGCAGGCTGGTCCAGGGAAGACTGAGAGACTGCAGGCTGGTCCTGAGAGACTGCAGGCTGGTCCAGGGAGACTGAGAGACTGCAGGCTGGTCCAGGGAGACTGAGAGACTGCAGGCTGGTCCAGGGAGACTGCAGGCTGGTCCAGGGAGACTGAGAGACTGCAGGCTGGTCCAGGGAGACTGCAGGCTGGTCCAGGGAGACTGAGAGACTGCAGGCTGGTCCAGGGAGACTGAGACTGCAGGCTGGTCCAGGGAGACTGAGAGACTGCAGGCTGGTCCTGAGAGACTGCAGGCTGGTCCTGAGAGACTGCAGGCTGGTCCTGAGAGACTGCAGGCTGGTCCTGAGAGACTGCAGGCTGGTCCTGAGAGACTGCAGGCTGGTCCTGAGAGACTGAGAGACTGCAGGCTGGTCCAGGGAGACTGCAGGCTGGTCCAGGGAGACTGAGAGACTGCAGGCTGGTCCAGGGAGACTGCAGGCTGGTCCAGGGAGACTGAGAGACTGCAGGCTGGTCCAGGAAGACTGAGAGACTGCAGGCTGGTCCTGAGAGACTGCAGGCTGGTCCAGGGAGACTGAGAGACTGCAGGCTGGTCCAGGGAGACTGAGACTGCAGGCTGGTCCAGGGAGACTGCAGGCTGGTCCAGGGAGACTGAGAGACTGCAGGCTGGTCCAGGGAGACTGCAGGCTGGTCCAGGGAGACTGAGAGACTGCAGGCTGGTCCAGAGAGACTGCAGGCTGGTCCTGAGAGACTGAGAGACTGCAGGCTGGTCCTGAGAGACTGAGAGACTGCAGGCTGGTCCAGAGAGACTGCAGGCTGGTCCAGGGAGACTGAGAGACTGCAGGCTGGTCCAGGGAGACTGAGAGACTGCAGGCTGGTCCTGAGAGACTGCAGGCTGGTCCTGAGAGACTGCAGGCTGGTCCAGGGAGACTGAGAGACTGCAGGCTGGTCCTGAGAGACTGAGAGACTGCAGGCTGGTCCTGAGAGACTGCAGGCTGGTCCAGGGAGACTGAGAGACTGCAGGCTGGTCCAGGGAGACTGCAGGCTGGTCCAGGGAGACTGAGAGACTGCAGGCTGGTCCAGGGAGACTGCAGGCTGGTCCAGGGAGACTGAGAGACTGCAGGCTGGTCCAGGGAGACTGAGAGACTGCAGGCTGGTCCAGGGAGACTGAGAGACTGCAGGCTGGTCCTGAGAGACTGCAGGCTGGTCCTGAGAGACTGAGAGACTGCAGGCTGGTCCAGGGAGACTGAGAGACTGCAGACTGGTCCTGAGAGACTGCAGGCTGGTCCTGAGAGACTGCAGGCTGGTCCAGGAAGACTGAGAGACTGCAGGCTGGTCCTGAGAGACTGCAGGCTGGTCCAGGGAGACTGAGAGACTGCAGGCTGGTCCTGAGAGACTGAGAGACTGCAGGCTGGTCCTGAGAGACTGCAGGCTGGTCCAGGAAGACTGAGAGACTGCAGGCTGGTCCAGGGAGACTGAGAGACTGCAGGCTGGTCCTGAGAGACTGCAGGCTGGTCCAGGGAAGACTGAGAGACTGCAGGCTGGTCCAGGGAGACTGAGAGACTGCAGGCTGGTCCTGAGAGACTGCAGGCTGGTCCAGGAGACTGAGAGACTGCAGGCTGGTCCAGGGAGACTGAGAGACTGCAGGCTGGTCCTGAGAGACTGCAGGCTGGTCCAGGGAGACTGCAGGCTGGTCCAGGGAGACTGAGAGACTGCAGGCTGGTCCAGGAGACTGCAGGCTGGTCCAGGGAGACTGAGAGACTGCAGGCTGGTCCAGGGAGACTGAGAGACTGCAGGCTGGTCCTGAGAGACTGCAGGCTGGTCCAGGGAGACTGAGAGACTGCAGGCTGGTCCGGGAGAGACTGCAGGCTGGTCCTGAGAGACTGAGAGACTGCAGGCTGGTCCTGAGAGACTGCAGGCTGGTCCAGGAAGACTGAGAGACTGCAGGCTGGTCCTGAGAGACTGCAGGCTGGTCCTGAGAGACTGAGAGACTGCAGGCTGGTCCTGAGAGACTGCAGGCTGGTCCTGAGAGACTGCAGGCTGGTCCAGGAAGACTGAGAGACTGCAGGCTGGTCCAGGAAGACTGAGAGACTGCAGACTGGTCCAGAGGCGAGGCGACCAGGGTGCGGTGTCCAAACAAGGAGGAAACAAGAAGCCTTGTTGAGATTGTTTTCCTATTATTAGATATCCAACAACTCAGCAGTGTATATTTTACAATGCCAGCAACATCTGAAGGTGATTTAACACAACATTAAAGATATCCAACCGGGTTGGAACAGACACACTTTTTCAAATCCATTAATTCCTTTCTGGGAGAGGATAGAGCCCCTCTGTTGTAGACTGAGCCTTTGTTGATCATCCATCTGAACCACAGGTGAACCAGGAGTTCAAACCTGAAACGTGTTCTCTTCCTGATCATCCATCTGAACCACAGGTGAACACCTGAAACGTGTTCACTTCCAAGTTCATAACAGAGGAGAGAGAATGCGGTTAATGCATCTTGAGATGAAATTCCTTTCAGCAGGATGTTTGAACGATTTTTACTAGCATTTCCGGAAAGCAGGGTGCAAATGTAAGAAGGCTTCTGCTGATTTACTGCCAAACTAGCAATCTGCTAAATATACAGCAGGATTGGAGCTCAATTGGTCTTTTGTATGAAGGCTAACAGTAGGATAAATATCTATATTGTTGCACGTTTATTTTCACTGGCTCTGACGTGGTTTAAACCCAGTTCAAATAGCCGAGATAAATTCCTGTTGTTAATATGAAAAGGAATATGGGTTTACTAACTCCACTAGCTGTGCAAAGTTGCACCTGACCTTTTGAGAGCTAGCTTTCATTTGAAAGGAATCTCTTTTAATTCTGGAGACGTTGATTTCCAAATCTTCTTCCTTTTGTTCACTGGAAAAATGAACCAATTACAGTAGACCTGGGAGGTCACACAGCATCTGAATACCACACTCCTGTCAGCCTTTTAAAATCATGTTTTCCAAAGCCAAAGGTCACTCCAAGTGGCTTGGTTATGGAAACAAGCTGAATGAAATTCATGCACAGACCTGAAAGGTCTTTTCAGTTATTTAATTTCACAAATATTTTCTCTCACTGCTCATGTGGTGTAGCCAGAGAATCAAAACTGTGTCTGAGTGCCATCCTGCTGGACCTACCTGAGGGCAGAACATGGTGAGACGTCAGCCCGGTGAGCGATGTCAATCCCATCCTCCTGGAGACACACCAGGGTAGAGGCAGGATTTACTGGACACACTTTGTTTACATCGTTATTCTCATTTGACACCTGAGTTACAGCGGTAGCAGAAACTGACCAAAACTGAAACAAACGTCCATTGCTTCTCTAATCTACTTATCAAATGGTGATTGTTCAGTCATACTTTTCTCTTTTTCCATCCAGTGCTGCATTTACACTCCATACAGCTGCTTCCCTGGGGAAGATAAACAGTATACAACACAGTTTCTCAGACACGAGGCCTGCACCATTACAGTACATCAACGCTGCAGCACATCGATCATGTCTTAAAAACCAACGTCCTGTCTTTCAGTTCCAAACACAATGATTATGGAGCAGGCGTGGGAGATGATTACGCTATAGACTCTGTACGCTATAGACTCTGAAAGCAGTAGACAACATGGGGCTGCAGAGGGCCTTGGGCACAAACAGCTTTCACTAAGTGGCCCAGCACCCTGGAGAAGCAGGCTGCTACTCAAACACCCCCACACCACATACCCTCTCAAAGCTTCTCTCTCAGTACAATACATGCACATGGAAAGCAAGAATAATACTCAGTCAATGTGAGGCATGGCCAGCAGCACAGGAACAGGCTGTACATCTCTGTACGTCGTGATGTGGATGGTGGACGAGGGCAGAGCCTTTTAGTTTACCAGCTTAGAGCAACATCACCCACAGCAGTCACGCAAACATCTTGCTTCAGATGTAGAGCGTGAAGCAAGGAAAAGACAGATAACAATTTATTTTTTAAATGAACATTACTTGATGAGCTGTCATCTTCCAGAAGTATTTTTGTACACTGGAAACACTGAAAAGTGTTGATGTGTAGGCTTTTTCAAATGATCTAACCTGCCCTCCGTTATAGTACATGGATTAAAAAGTTACAAATGAATGGAAAAATACTTTGTGTGAAGTGTGTGTGAGTTGGTGGAACACGTCTCTCCTCTGAACACGTCTCTCTCTCCTGTGAACACGTCTCTCCTGTGAACACGTCTCTCCTGTGAACACGTCTCTCCTGTGAACACGTCTCTCCTGTGAACACGTCTCTCCTGTGAACACGTCTCTCCTGTGAACACGTCTCTCCTGTGAACACGTCTCTCCTGTGAACACGTCTCTCCTGTGAACACGTCTCTCCTGTGAACACGTCTCTCCTGTGAACACGTCTCTCCTGTGAACACGTCTCTCCTGGGAACACGTCTCTCCTGTGAACACGTCTCTCCTCTGAACACGTCTCTCCTGTGAACACGTCTCTCCTGTGAACACGTCTCTCCTCTGAACATCTCTCCTGTCTCCAGGACAGGTGCCTTGCAGCCATGTACTAGACATGGAGAGGGAAGACACAGAAACCTCATGGAGGTGATGAGAACGAGACACAACATAATGAAGCCATTCTATTAAAAAGCCATCTGAACGTTAATAAAAGTAATGATTTGATTATAACATCCAGCCCTGGACCCAGAGGCACAGGTTCAAGTGCTTTTTATTTTTATGCTGCTCCATCAAAGAGAAAATGAAAAAGAGCGGAAGAGAGAAGAAGAAACCATAAAAACTATTGCCACATTTTTCTATTTCTGTGTTAATGGGATTTAGTCCCTGTTTCTGATGTGGTCAGGACAAAAGCATTATTAGTTGTTGGAAGCGATGGGGAGATGGGATAAAACACACGCACCACACAACTCACCTCATATTTTCCTCCGGCTCTCTCTCCTGCTCTCTCTCCTGCTCTCTCTCCTGCTCTCTCTCCGTCTCTCTCTCTCCTCCTCCTCTCTCCTCCTCCTCTCTCTCCGGCTCTCTCTCCGGCTCTCTCCCCTGCTCTCTCTCCTGCTCTCTCCTGCTTTTCGTTGGCGTAGCTGGTAGTGGTCGCGCCCGTGTACCTCTGACGGAGCAAGACCACGTCTGTTACATGTACATATAATTTGTATTAAAATTACATTTAAAATACATGGTAATTTTCATTATTCACCTGTAATGCTTGAAAGATCAAACACATTTTAAAGGTACATTTTCTTGAATCTCACACACACACACACACTCTCCCGACCCACCAGAAACTGAAAACCAACCCTAAGCATGGCAGCCCTGCAACTCACACACACTCCAGTGTGTGAGAGAAGAAGACTTCTAAAGAGCCAGAAAATCATATGTATAAGCCTGATAAACTTAACCATGAAATGTCAAAAAACTTTCTCCCATTCCATTTGCCATGCTGTGGGATGCAGAATCCATTACTCTGCGGCCTGCCAGGGGGGCGGCTGTGGTGGAATGAGTGGCACGGTCACGACTTTAACCAGACCCCAGGCTGTCAAGCATTTACATCCACTGTCCCCACAGGACATTACAGGGGATGTGGGTGTCACTTAGCCCAGTGACACCAGTGACAGGCGCCCACGGAGGCTCTCCTGTCTCTGGGTGTGGAGAGGAGCAGGGGAGCCTTGAAGGGCTGGAGTGATGGACAATTACAGGCTGACTGTGGTGTGTGTGTGTGTGTGTGTGGGGAAGTCAGTCTGCTCCGATGAGCCAGCTCTGTGCCTCTGTGGTCTGGTCAGGTCAAGGTAATGGACACTGCACTGATTCGGGAAGTGAGATGTAAATGTGATGGACAACAAACAAAGTTAGATTGTTATGGCAGGATGGGTATGGTTCTGAGCATGACTCAAATCTTATGTAACTTTTATTTATTTTATTTTTATGAAAAAGTAAATACATATCTGTTGGTGAAGTTTGAGTTTTTCCCTCTTTCATATTAAATAACAATTAAATATCCCTCCTTCAAAAGATACACTTCACTTTTCAATCTCTTTGTATGGAGTCAGCAAGACTCCAACATTGTGCTGTCTGAAAGGTTTGACTTGTTTGGGAAAGATTTTTCCACATAAGCGTGGAAGTGATTGGCAGACCCATTACCATTGGCTTGTAAGGTGGGAAGAACAAAACAATCATCATAGTAATAAAGAGTGGTTGGTTGCGTAGCTAAAACTCTTTCATGGTCTGCTTGTCAACTAATATTGCTGCAATAAAAAGTTGGCATAGAAAACATTTCAATGACAGTCAAAACCACAGCTCCACTTCATTATTCAGTCCTACAAGGTTTTGGAAAGCGTGTTTTTGTGCTGTAATGACTACAGACCAGAGAGCCTGATGATAGAGTGGCTAACATGGATGACACATCAAATATTTTGATAATGGAACTCTTGCATGAAGCATCCAGTCAGACCTGATGTCTACAGAAGAGATGTTGGGATTAGGGTTAGAGATGTTGGGATTAGGGTTAGAGATGTTGGTAATATCTTTGCCTAACCAACAGCAAATTGTGGAAATTGGAATATGTGCCACCTTGATTAAAAGTAGAAAATTGTATAACTGCAGTAAGTGAAGTTAAAATAAACAATTTATATATAATGAAAACAGCAGTCTTTACAAAAATGACATGTTATTTTTAGGGTCAGGGTTAACAGTATCCTAGCAGTTTCTGTGCTCTGCAGCAACATGGCTATTTGCTTCATACAAGTCTATAAAATGCATCCATTGATTTGGTCTGGGAAAGCCAGGAACCTTTGGAATCAGCAGAGCTAAACTAACAACAATTTCCAATCCTTTTGCGGCAGGTTCTTTCTGTCTGGTAACATTTAGAAATTCACTCTGTTGGAGATAATATCACTTGGATGAGGGAATTGCACAACCATTAAATTGGATTCAGTCATATTACTCGCTGTATTTTTTAAGTTGGTTATTTATCATCTGGATTTCAGGCTGAGTCGGCCTCACCAAGGTTGGAACTTTTCTCAGCAGAAATGTATGAACAAGTGTGCTTACTGGAAACAGGCTTTTTGCAATCCTCTGCTATGGGACTTTTTAAAAAGGCCCTCAACATAAATAAACTAGTTGGTGGAATAATAATGTATTCATTTTGCAGATGATTTTATCTATAGCAATGTAAAGCACTAGGGTAATTGAACCGGCAACCACTTGATCTGAAAGCAAATATCTCAATACCACTGAAACCCTTCCGACTCAATAAAACTAAACTGTGATAATCTTGTTTCTATCTGTCTACATTAATTTGATGAAAGATGTGTGCTAATCCTCCCTGGGATTCTTTTTTTATTGATTGATTTCGTAACATTTGTGTAAGTGTGGGGTTAGATGTGCATGTGCAAGTGGGCTGGGTAGCATGCCAGGATAGATGTCCAAGCTGAGATGAATACTACACGGCTGTGTAACACAGCAGCAATCCTGGCTGTGCTTCTCCCATGTAAGAGAAGACACAGTAATTACATGAGGGTTCTCTAATGTGGAATTGATTCGGCGGTGTAACTTCAGGTCATCCTTGAACTAGATACTTAAAAATGAATAGAAGAACAGTGCCTTAAGTGAATTTAAAAATGCAGGAATAATTACACATATACTGCAAACTAATTAACAAGCTGTGAACTCCTTGCCCCTCATTCCATTCTCTATGTGATTAGGAATCATATTTCAGATGTCCCAAAAGTCATTATTAATTTCTCCATTGGAAATGTACTGTGAATTGCAGTCCTTTTCTAGTGGAGACAAAAATGGACCTGTGACATCAGAAAAGAGAAAAAGGTTACTATTTCAAAGTCTGCCTCTATATTTAATAGTAGAAAGTCTGGCAGGAAGTATGGGTATTTTTATAATTCAATGGTCATAATTTATTCCTGCTGTACTATGACTGTTTTTTCTCTTCTTTAGACGGCAACAGGGAGCAAGAGTTAGATCAAGAAAAGGGTTTAAACGTTTTCATCAGTTCAACCACATCAGAGTGAGAGTTATTTGGTCTGATTGTAATTCAAGGTTAGCGTTTTCAAGTCAAATGTCTTCACTTGAAATGATAAATATGATGTGATAAATGCACAATAAATAGCAGAATAAATCAAGGACACATTTTGATGGAGAAACATCCTGGTCAATAACATTACAATATCACAAAAATAATACACAGACTAGATGCAGTTTTCTGCAGATATTCTTTTGTGCAGGTTTTATTCATGGGCAGTATGGAGATCACACACTCCAGCTGGAACGTTTTCCAGATGCATTCAGCCAACTCCTCGTCTGACTACGCTCTCAGGAGCCTTTCATGGTTAGAAAAGACAGGAAACAGAAAGACACATTTGCTGTAACTGAGAGCGTGAGACAAACCTGTGTCTGGAGAGCTCGGCGTCTGAGCGTCTCTATCACCCCTGTGCTGTAGTCTGGAGAGACTCTATCACCCCTGTGCTGTAGTCTGGAGAGACTCTATCACCCCTGTGCTGTAGTCTGGAGAGCCTCTATCACCCCTGTGCTGTAGTCTGGAGAGCCTCTATCACCCCTGTGCTGTAGTCTGGAGAGCCTCTATCACCCCTGTGCTGTAGTCTGGAGAGCCTCTATCACCCCTGTGCTGTAGTCTGGAGAGACTCTATCACCCCTGTGCTGTAGTCTGGAGAGCCTCTATCACCCCTGTGCTGTAGTCTGGAGAGCCTCTATCACCCCTGTGCTGTAGTCTGGAGAGCCTCTATCACCCCTGTGCTGTAGTCTGGAGAGACTCTATCACCCCTGTGCTGTAGTCTGGAGAGACTCTATCACCCCTGTGCTGTAGTCTGGAGAGCCTCTATCACCCCTGTGCTGTAGTCTGGAGAGACTCTATCACCCCTGTGCTGTAGTCTGGAGAGCCTCTATCACCCCTGTGCTGTAGTCTGGAGAGCCTCTATCACCCCTGTGCTGTAGTCTGGAGAGCTCTGCGTCTGAGCGTCTATCAGCAACATTAGCACACTCATTCCACCCCTGTGCAGCTGAGACTGTGTCGCCTCAACTGGTGATGAAAACAACACAACAACAGAAATATCAGCGGTAACGTCTCCCACAGCTACACACAACAGCAGCTGTGAGCGTGTGTGTGTGAGCATGTGAGTGTGTGTGTGTGAGCAGGGCAGGTGCTGCAGGACCTGGGAGAACACACCAGGATGCAGCCAGGAGGAATCACAAGGGTTGTCTGTCACCGACGTTCATAATCATCTCTGAAACGCTGCTAATCAAGGTTCAGCCGGAGGCTCAGGACCAAGAGGACACAAACACACATAAGAACATGTTCATAAAGTGAGGTGTTCCAATCATTTAAATACATGAGGAGGGAGGCAGTCGGCAGGTGGCTGGACGGAGACAAACTCAGTGAATAAGGAGGGATCAACCAATCCAATACATGGGTTAGACAAACATGTTCCATTTCAAAAGGTTAGGAGACGGCTCGGTTGAGAACTAAGGCTGTGTGTACTGAAACATGAATATCTACATCAACACCACATTCAGATTTGATTCCTTTCGACCCACTGAGCCATTAAGCAGGTCTGTGTGGTGCCGGGGCAGGTCCATCAATAAGCCCATCAGAGAGGAACATGAAAGACTTCCTGTTCTCCTGGCTCAGGTCATCAGAGCCACATCAAACGTTAAGACCTGACTGGTCGTCCTAACGTTCTAATAGCAGGGACGGGTCAGGCTGGCTTTCATGTTGGCAAAATAATGGCCACAATGTCTGTCCTATTACCCAACCACACACGGCTCTTTAAACTTGTGGAACAGAGGTTTCACTCTACAGGAGGGTGCTTGGTATCGGTCATTGGTGCCGTTTGTTTATTTAAGATACTTGCTGTGTTGCTGTTGCCTTATAGAAATGATTAGGTTGATGGTGACTCTGAACAAGCAAGCCATGATTCCTGGTCCACATTCTGTTTAACTTAAAACCTTACCTAAGCCTTTTATGTGTAAAACTATGACATTGCTTTGCTGTGTTACCCAGAAACTGCTGTTGACTCGAAGTACAGGATCCAGGCTGCTTAAGACTGGCAGTTCTGCATTGGATGGGAACCACTATGTTGTCTAACACCATGTTCAGTACCCAGCTCTCCAGCTGTGTTATCATTTCAAGGTTGAACCTTACAGGAAGGAGAACATGCCTGCTTCCTCTGAAGTCAGAAAGTCATTGTGTAGGCATTGCAGCTTTTTTCCATCACTGCATTTTAATTAGCGACACATTCTTGAAGATCCTCATTTTAATGAACAAAACTGTGTTTCAGCCGAGCTGAATGTGTATCAGACCACAGATCACCTCCCGTCTGACAGGAGAAAAGAAATGTAATTAAAAAGATATCACAAGGCTGTCAGTCCACAATCAGCTTTTCAATTACATTTCTTTTTAGATTTAAACTACTCAATCAGCAATACCCTGACACTGTTCAAACACCCTTACAGTGTGACACGCTGTCTTTGGAAGCTCATTTCAACACTTGCCTGATGTAACATTAGGTTTGATGAATGAGAATGCTGAAACAGGATATGCAAGAATAATAATTTGAACAAAGATACTACTGACTCAGCTTAGATAATTGCTGAACAAAATGTATAGCTATATAGTATAGAGTCCAGATAAGAAGCTCACTGGTTCATGCTGGGATCCAGTAAAAAGACAGATGAAACCAACACAGATCATAAAGTCAATTCAGTGTGTCTGCTGCAGTCATTTATACCATTACTTGTGTGTATTTCATTAGGTCCCAGTAGTAAAGGACTTTGTCTAAATCCATCCCCTCATTCAGCACTGGAAGTTTCATGAAACAAAAGAACTGAGAAACAAGTCTGTTTTGAAGTTTACTCTGAGACCTTGTGTGTGCTGTCTGTTGGAAAGGTTAACATGAATAATCTCCTGGATGTTGAAGATGCATGATGACTCAGCAGGAAGATAGAAGGGTTAGGGTTAGAAGGAGGGAGAACACAGGCTCTGTGCCTGAGCCACAATCTCAGATTTAGAGTCAGGAAACCGGAGAGTCAGGAAACCGTAGAGTCAGGAAACCGTAGAGTCAGGAAACCGTAGAGTCAGGAAACCGTAGAGTCAGGAAACCGGAGTCAGGAAACCGGAGAGTCAGGAAACCGGAGAGTCAGGAAACCGGAGAGTCAGGAAACCGGAGTCAGGAAATCGGACCACCTGAGAATCAAGGAATCACAATACAGGCATCAAACAATCTGTACTGAATTACCTGCAGCCTGAATTAGAAGTATGGTGTCGAGTACTCTCACTTCTAATTGTCTTGTCAGGTTCTCTAATGCCAGAGCCTGCCAATCAGAGAAGATACGCCTCATGGTGTTTATACAGTTATTCAGTGTTGCTGAACAACAAGCAGACCAGCCCTGGACAGGTTTTCAAGTCAGCTTTGAAACCAGACAAAATGATGCTCATTAGCAGAAATCCCCTGCTTCTGCACCAGAAGCCCATATACTGTATTAAAATGCCAAATTGGTAGGCATACTTTATATAAACATACATAGGAAAGTGCATCAATTTGTCAAAAGAGCCAAAACACACTTTGTACAACAAAGATTTGTTAAGGACGAGAGGCACCTGCAGTGACATCTTACCATAACATTTCCATAAAGCAAGATGAGGAGAGAGAGAGAGAGAGAGAGAGAGAGGAGAGAGAGAGAGAGAGAGGAAACCTTGGAATCAAAGTGTCTGCCTGGAAGCTGGGTCCCTCTCGCAGACGGCTTGATTCACAGAGCAGCAGCCTTTTACACGAAGGAGTCTCATTTCAGGGCCGACTAATTTCTCCATTATAGGTGCACAGTTATCCCAGTGTGACCAGGAATGCAGATATGGGAATCAAAAAAGGCAACAAAATCACGAAGCCCTTATTGCTGCGAGGGAGGGGGAAAGAGGTTGCAGGGTGGAATAAAGGATATTCTCTGAAGGTTCTCTATTCTTAATTGCTCTCTCAAACGACCAGTGAGGACTGTGAGGGGTAGATTAGTCTCCTCAAGGACGTTGGTTGTGGACGCCCCTCTCTCTCCTTACTTACACACGTCATCCTGTTTCTCCTGAAGACACTAGGATTAGTCCTCTGCCTTTAATCATTCTGTTTTCATTCTCAATCAAGACTAAATATATGAATGTACATTTTTTAAGGGAAAAGGGAAATTCTTTTTGATTTTTGCAATTAGATTTAAACTCTAAAATTGTGTTGAGCAAATCTTGGTCATCTCATTGAAGGGGAGATCAAATGTGCCATTGTGCTAAAATATAAGTATAAAATAAGATTTTAGAAGTGAATTATCACAAATGTGTAAAAGGATGGTGGTGGTGGTGATGGTGAATGGTATGACACATTTTGGTGAGTTAACTGAAGATATTTAGGGGAGAGACTGGAATCTGCAGCCTTTGTTTTTGAAGTTTTACCCAGAACCCCGTGGCATCTCAAGAGCCCACTCTTGGATGTTTTTTTTGTGCTGTTTCTGGAGTTTTTTCCCCATTAGAGAAACTATCCCAGGATGCACTGCAACATTTGTCTCCATTAACAATTTAGGTTACATGAGGGCTGGGCATTCTGTGGACACCCAACAAAAAAGTTTCCTCGACCAATTACACCACTTGGAGATAAAGAATAAGATGGAACCCTTGCTGTGTGTGTGTGTGTGTGTGTGTGTGTGTGTGTGGTGTGTGTGTGTGTGTGTGTGTGTGTGTGTGTGTGTGTGTGTGTGTGTGTGTGTGTGTGTGTGTGTGTGTGTGTGTGTGTGTGTGTGTGTGTGTGTGTGTGTGTGTGTGTGTGTGAGTGAGAGAGAGAGAGAGAGAGACCGTGGGCACGCCTGCGCGTGAGCTAGAGTGAGCAAAAGAGAGAACAAGACCGAGAGAAGGACCCAGAAATTGTGTCATCTCATTATAGTCCTGTGGTGGTCGTAACGTCACCATCCTATCAGCCCTGTGTTGCACACCAGAGCATTAACCATCACATGACTGTAATGCAAATGGTTTACCAAGGGATACAGAGTACAGCCCAATTTGTGTAAGTCTGTGTAGTGTAAGCTAAGGCATTCCTTCCTCCTGGTCAGGGTTAGGAATGGGCTGTTAGTTAGGCTGCTGTGTCTTTCTACAAAATTGAGCCATTGTTGCCAACATCATACTGAGGCCTGGAGATATTTAAATGGTTTATTTCACATCCAGCAGGACTGAGCTCTTTGGTTATGCCCTGTCTGGTAGTGTCTGTAATGTATCCCTAAAGTGCAGCCTCAATGTCATCATGAGTGCTTTTCAATGAGAATAGCAATGACTGTACCATGGAGCAGATTATGCACTGGAAGCAGACGTCAGATGTAGTGATTGATGGCTGATTGATGGCTGTGTCTAATGGTTGTCCACCGTTTACGACAACCCTGGACATGGTTGGTGGACTGAGCGAGCCTAGGTGTTTGTGTACTTGAAAGAACAGGCGTTTGGAGAATGAGGCTTTCTCTCTGCGTAGTGTTTTAATAGGGCTGTCCACAGCTGTGCACACCAGGAAGTGTTCCAGTCTCTGAGTTAGATCTTGGTAAGAGGAGATAAACTCTTCATTCTATCTGACAGTGACAGTTCTAGACAATCATGAGGGTATATGGTTTGCCTGTGTATGCATTTGTATATATACAGCATATATGCGTGTATGTGCATGTGTGTATACTGTGTGTGTGTGTGAAGGACTCCCAGCACCTACTGTAGACAGTTGGGTGAAGGACGGCTTGCCCACCTACCAGAGTGATCCTGCACTAATGAGTCCAATCACAAGCGGTTGTTGAGCCAGTGAACCCAGCTGGATGTGATTAAGTCTGCCTGACCTCCTGCTGACCTTCCCCCCAGGAGACGCCTGGAGACACTGCGGCCAAGGAGAGGCCAGCCAGGACAACCCACCTGACAGCTCCTCCTGCCTGTGTATCCTGGCACACACACACACCACACTCACTCTCACACAACACACTGCAGCACATACACACACACACATACTGCAGCACGCATACACACAGACACGATCAGCGCTCTGTCAACCACCTGCCAAATCTGACCGTGGCCTGCAGCCAGCCTGGTCTGGGGGAGTGGAGAGGGGAGGACTGGAGGGTAGAGATGGTCCTGGAGATATCAGACTGGAGGGTAGAGATGGTCCTGGAGATATCAGATTGGAGGGTAGAGATGGTCCTGGAGATATCAGACTGGAGGGTAGAGATAGTCCTGGAGATATCAGACTGGAGGGTAGAGATGGTCCTGGAGATATCAGACTGGAGGGTAGAGATGGTCCTGGAGATATCAGACTGGAGGGTAGAGATGGTCCTGGAGATATCAGACTGGAGGGTAGAGATGGTCCTGGAGACGTGATGAGGTGTTTAGGTACCATCATCTCCAGATCCAGGGTGTGGAATGTGTCCACACTTACACGACCAGGCACGGTGCTGCTGAGCCGAGACCCTGATTAAGATTTCTGTCTGAGGTGATTGGAAGTGGCAGTTTTGTGCTTGGAGACAGGTGCATGAGGAAAGGAGTTTGATCATTTTCTGCCAGCATTAATAATATCATGGATGCCTCACCCCCCCCCCACCGCTACACACACACACCCGATACACACATACATATTTACAGTGTGCATGCTCACACAAATTTCTCAAACGATTCCAGTATGGAAGCAAATCAGTGCCATAATGTTTTGAATTTTAAAAGGCATCGAATACTTAATATTGAAATTTAAACAACACAAAACAACAAACACAAAACAATAACATTCAGGTTGCTCAAAGTCGAGCCAAAAATGTTCCAGCTGAAAACATTTGAGCCCCAAAAAATTAGAGCCTATAAAATTCGACCCTCAAATTAGATTTTATCAAATTCGAGCCGAAAATATTCCAGCTGAAAATATTTGAGCCAAAAAAATTGGAGCCACCAACTTCTGACCTATCCAACTGCAGCGCTCCCTCCTCAGGCCCCTCTAGACCAGAACTCTCTCCTCAGGCCCCTGGATTGGAGCTGCTCAGGATGCTCGATTGCTCTACCTGTCCTGTCCCATATCCCGGATGTTAAAAATCAGATTTTTTTAAGATCACCATTTTTCGGGTCGAATTTGATAGGCTTGAATTTTTTGGGCTTGATTTTTTTCAGCTGGAACATTTTTGTCTCGAATTTGAGAGGGTCACATTTTTTATGGTTTAATTTTTTAAACAACACTGAATTCTCATCTGAACATATTTCAATGTAAAATAAAATTCAGGTTGCTCAAATTCGAACCCCAAAAAATTGATCTTAAAAAAATTAAACCCTAACAAATTAGAGCCAAAAATGTTTCGAGGGATCTAATTTTATAGGCTCATATTTTTGGGGCTCAAATTTTTTCAGCTGGAAAATTTTCGGCTCAAATTTGATTATGGCACTGATTTGCTTCCATATTACAGAGGTAATCTCACAGGTTTGTGCCCTAATATTTGACTTTTGAAGTTCACACAATTGGTTTGATAATGGTGTCGCGCTTAGTCATTCTTCAGAGCATTAAAGGTAGTAAGGGTCTCTCAAATTGAGTGCAGATCTAAAGTAGGCCATCATACTGTAGCTGCTGTTTTCGTATGGAAATCTGCGTGGTTAGTCTCATACCTCCTGGGGCTGCGTGGGGGTTTTGTCACTACACAGGGAACATGAAATACTGGTGGTGTGTGAACAAGTGTAGGCCATCTTCCACTGGGCAAAGAAGCAAGAAATTCAACAACAAGAAAGAAGATGACAAAGAGATAACACATATCCATGTGGAGGCGCACACACACACACACACACACACACACACAGAAGCATGAACTAGTCATGGGGGCCTGTGGGGGGGGTAGCAGCCCGGGGGGAAGCTTGAAGAGGGGGGGTGGATATTGTGGCCGGGGTAAAAGCAATAAAAGCAGTCTTAACATGTTGCCCCTGCCACCGATTCAATATGTATTTGAACCACATGAGGTCTGTGTGGGGGGGGAGTGAGACTCTCTGTAAACATATGCACATGGATATGTCATGCAAAAAATATGTAACCTCCGGCCCTTGAATCCAGTTCAGAAATATCTTTCGCAACACAAACAGGAGTTTGGCCGTTTGCCCGTAGAGGGAGAGGCTCAGTGTGTCTCTGAATCTGGTCACAGCGAGGTCTCCAACCTTTACAAACACACTGCAGCCTCAAGGTGTTTGGGCTTGTGCTTCTGTGCCACGCCAGTAAACACATTAGCCCTGCAGACATCTTCTCATGTGAGGCTCCTGAACTCTATTTCAGCCTCAACTTCTAAACAGAACATTAAGGTTGAAGTTGGGACGTCACGTTGAGGACCTGCCACAACCTCGGTTCTGCTGAGCACAAAGGACGCTCAACGCCTTCATCCTGCTTTAGACAGCGACCGTGAGGTTGATCGACAGCAGCTCTCTGCTTCTCTCTCCAGCTCGCACAAAGAACAGAAAGATCTCTATTATGAAGCCTTGACATTAAACTGCCTTATGGCATCTTTTATATAAAAAGGCACCTTTATGAAGTGAAGCGCGGGCCCACCACTTCACTTCAATGGGCCGTGATTAAGGGGATGTGTTCTGGTCTGAGCCGTGATTAAGTGGATGTGTTCTGGTCTGGGCCGTGATTAAGGGGATGTGTGTTCTGGTCTGAGCCGTGATTAAGGGGATGTGTTCTGGTCTGAGCCGTGATTAAGGGGATGTGTTCTGGTCTGAGCCGTGATTAAGTGGATGTGTTCTGGTCTGGGCCGTGATTAAGTGGATGTGTTCTGGTCTGGGCCGGTTGCAGTCTGAGCACTTAGCGGTGCCCTACGCAAGCACACACAACCAGGCTGTTACTCTCACACGGTGAGTCATGCATCACAAGCCCTGAAACCGCTGAGGGGCTAAGTCACATAAACACAAAGATGACAGAGAGTGAGAGGGAGACATGAGAGGAGAAATAGCGATAGAGGGAGAGAGAGAAACAGAGATCAGAGATGGAGAGGAGAGAGTACCTGTTTGTGGGATGGTGGAAAGTGAACATCAGACCAAGCATAGTCTGATAATTCCTCATTAAGATTGTGAGTGTGTGTATGTGTGTCTGTGTGACAGATATTTGAGTGGAGATCCCTTCCAAAGAATAAAACGGTTGTATAATGAAACAATAGCATAATGAAAGTATTCATGCTAGTGTATAACAGAACAGAGGCCATACTACAGGAAGCCTACACATCTGTAACAAACAGTAACTTAGATGAGTGGCTTGATTTGATGTTCACAGAAGGAGAAAAACACCTCCAGCGTTTTATTAGATCTTGGGCCGGGGAGGGGGGGAACAAAATGTAGCAATCTGAAGCACAACAGTAGTCTTGCTGGGAGCAGAACTATCTGTTACGACCCCCCCTCTCCCTCCTGCCTGCGTGGAATGATGGGACTTCTGGCAGCAGCCTTCTGACAGGTCAATTATTCCAGCTGAATTACAGTGTATAATATCTAACCCAGCCCTATGAGCAGAGATTGAAACACCCTAAGGGTAAAACACGGCATTTTCTATATATTGGATTTCTTTCTTTTTTCCCAAAATTTCTGGCTCAAAATGTTTCTCTGGGACCCACAAAATCGTTCCGTCGGATACTCTAACATATAACAGCGATGTGTTGTGTGTCCTATCTAGGACACATGGTTGTTGAATGCTTGTAATTCCAGCTTTGTTGTGTTTCTGCATTAGTTGTGATATGGGAAGGATTCAGTGGGATATTACCAGGCTCCCTCAGAGGAAGCCAATACCGCTCAGATGATTGCCTCAGGCGAGAGAATAAGGGGGCCGACGCCACAGAAGAACATCAAATCCCAGGCTTCCACCATGCCTGCGTTTACACTTACAGCACATTTCCTGTTCACAAACTCGCTACCGTCGGCCGTTACGGAGCCAACAGTGTCGGCCATTACGGAGCCAACAGTGTCGGCCATTACGGAGCCAACAGTGTCGGCCATTTTGAGGTGAAACCACACAGTGGCCGGATCAGCACTGCCATGAACAACCCAACAGGATCACCGACTTTGAGAAGAACACTCCAAAGTCATCGGCGTCGCTTCACAAAGTCTGACCTCGCCTTGGCACGGCTTCTTCTGGAGTTCAGCATGGCTTCCTAGATGGGGCATGTTGAAGCTGTGTGTGGTCACAGCTATGTTGGGGCGCGCCCTCACAGTGTGCCCACCAGCAGGGCTGTGTGTGGTGGAGGTGCGGGGCTGGGGGGCCAGGCTGGGGAGCAGGTGTGAGCGTCGGGCTTCAGTGTGCAGAGCCTCCTGGACATGAGTGGATGCGGAGCCTCGGCTGGACCTTGGGATGAGGCTTTGTCGGGGTCGATTGGGGTTCGCGCCGCACACAAAGACCGTTCTGTTGCCTCTAAACTGAAGCAGGAAATAATGAAAAACCCTGAGCTGCACCCAGACAGAATTGGTTCTGTCCGGATCTGGGTGACAACTCTTCTGTCTCCTGGAACTGTCATTCATGTTGCTGCAGCAGTAACTGTGATTTCACTCACAGACACTTATCTTTTTCAACACTTAATCTATTCTGATTGTTTTTTTAAATCTTCTGCAACATACTGTAAATACAATATATATTCTAACATTGTAGGAATCTGCAGAGAGAGTGTGTTTAGAGACGAAGCTAGGCCTTCTCTTCTATGAGGGAAGAAACAGTAAGAGAAACAAGGAAACCGGAGAGAGAAAGCTCTTTAATGTTACATCCACTGGGATCCCAATGGCTCTGCCCTCCCTCCCTCCCATACACATCACCACACTGCTCCATCGCTGATGGAAACCCCCAGCCGCCTCCCCTAAGACAACAAACTGTTTAGCAAAAAGAGCTCCTTTTCGCCAGGAGCCAAGATCACAGTGTACCAAGTTAATGACGGCATTTATCAGGAGCTGGAGGGAGCCCTGCATTCACAGAATTACTCCTAAGCATCTCACAGCGTGAACTTTATGACATGCAAGAGATGAAAAGATGCCATTTGATCATTGCACGGTCCCCACTCCCAACAGTGGAAAACAAAGTGTTCTCCTCGGAAACACGTCTTTCCTTTGTACATCCCCTCTTCCTGTTTGTGTCGCCCAGCAAGGGCAGCATGGGGCTGTTGATCCTCCAGCAGGTCCTGATCTCCCCTTCAGCAGCTGGAAACACAGAGGACAGCAAATGATGATTAGGAGAGACGATACAAACAGTCTTGTTTCTTCTGGCTTCTGTTTGTGTTCAAGCCCCTCACGCTGAACTAGCAAGGAAACCCCTATCTGGGTTCCCCTGGAGATATTATTGCCATTAATCTGTCTGTCACAGTGCAACATCATGAGTCAGGTGCAACATCATGAGTCAGGTGTATCTGTAAATTGTAATGTCACGGTATCACTGTTGATTCAAGCAGACACAAGCATGTCATTGTTGAACAAGCGTCCAGAGCTTCTGATGCATTCCGAGAGTCAAGGCATCGGTAGATTACGACCCACTTACACTGGTTTAGGTGAAGATGAGGTGGATCTTGAACAATACATAACATTGCTGTGATCCGTGAAACAGAAGCGAGGCATTTCTTGCATTGGAGCATGACCATCCTGCATCACATGACCATCCTGCATCACATGACCATCCTGCATCACATGACCATCCTGCATCACATGACCATCCTGCATCACATGACCATCCTGCATCACATGACCATCCTGCATCACATGACCATCCTGCATCACATGACCATCCTGCATCACATGACCATCCTGCATCACATGACCATCCTGCATCACATGGCCATCCTGCATCACATGACCATCCTGCATCACATGACCATCCTGCATCACATGGCCATCCTGCATCACATGACCATCCTGCATCACATGACCATCCTGCATCACATGGCCATCCTGCATCACATGACCATCCTGCATCACATGACCATCCTGCATCACATGAACATCCTGCATCACATGGCCATCCTGCATCACATGACCATCCTGCATCACATGACCATCCTGCATCACATGAACAGAGCTTTAGCTATTTTTAGATACAGCGCTCCGACAGGCCTGTGTTTGTGTCACTCACCTCATGACAACCCCGCTTCCACAGGTCTCAGAGTTTGCTGTGTTATGTCTCTAACATGCTTCACTTACCTGCAGACAATCGTGATGAATCTCCCTTTAAAAGGCTCTTTCTACGTTTTATAATCTGCAGTAGAAGTAAAAGCTACTGTCATGCAGTGGTCTCTGGAATGGTTTACATAAACATGTGATGGTCTGGATAGGGACGTCATTTGTTGATGCCATAAAGGTAATCGCCTGCGAATGTTTTTGACATTAACGGGAGAGAAAATCTCAGCAAAGCTTGCGTCGTTAACCACACTAGAGTGGAGATGCTAGAAGCTTTCACGCAACGGGCAATGATCCCTCCATTAAAGTCTGAATCTTTCAGCAGTGGGCCAGCTTATGTCACAGACAATCATGTTGCATTAAACATTTAGATATTTATCATTAACATTCGGAGAAGAGGCTCTAATGTGATCACGCTAATGCAGAAGCCTTCCAAGACTGAGGGGGAGAGGGAACAACCAAGACTGGCTGTGACGGTTAGAAGGGGATGCAGGGTCTGTGTGTCTGTGTCTGTGTGTCTGTGTGTCTGTGTGTGTGTGTGTGTGTGTGTGTGTGTGTGTTGAGGCGGATGCATTTCACATTTTATCAGGTTGGCCTCCTTGTTCTCATTTACCAGCTGAGTGGCCGCCTGGCAGAGAGAAGGATTCTCCTCTGGGTCATGGAAACATCTGGGGAGGGGAGGAGAGAGGAGCAGAGAGGAGGAGAGAGGAGGAGAGAGGAGCAGAGAGGAGCAGAGAGGAGCAGAGAGGAGCAGAGAGGAGCAGAGAGGAGCAGAGAGGAGCAGAGAGGAGCAGAGAGGAGGAGAGAGGAACAGAGAGGAGCAGAGAGGAGCAGAGAGGAGCAGAGAGGAGCAGAGAGGAGGAGCAGGGGAGGAGAGAGGAGGAGCAGAGAAGAGAGAGGAGGAGAGAGGAGGAGAGAGGAACAGAGAGGAACAGAGAGGAGCAGAGAGGAGCAGAAAGGAGGAGAGAGGAGCAGAGAGGAGGAAGAGAGGAGGAGAGAGGAGGAGCAGAGAAGAGGAGCAGAGACTAGCAGAGAGGAGCAGAGAGGAGCAGGAGAGGAGGAGGAGAGGAGGAGCAGAGAGGAGGAGCAGAGAGGAGAAGCAGAGAGGAGAAGGAGAGAGGAGGAGAGGAGAGGAGAAGCAGAGAGGAGGAGGATAGAGGAGGACAGGAGCAGAGAGGAGGAGCAGAGAGGAGGAGTGAGGAGAGAGGAGGAGGACAGGAGCAGAGAGGAGCAGAGAGGAGCAGAGAGGAGCAGAGAGGAGCAGAGAGGAGGAGAGAGCTACTACCCAGCTCTGGTATTTGCTGGCACCTGACGAGAGTGGCGTGCACACACACACACACGCACCTGTTCTCTGAGCACAGCCAGTCAATCAGCAGCTGTCTAGTGATGGAGATACAGTGGAGATCCATTCAGGGCAGAATCCTTCCACACACGGGCACAGCAGCAGATACACAGCAGAAATGAAACAGCCTCAAATGCACAATCCATTCACCAAGCATGACAGTGTGACAGGTCACTGTTACCAATTATGACAGAAAAATAATGCACCCATATGCAATCAAAGCATCTGGTAGTACCCACTCTGACTGCATACATGCATAATAACACAAATAAGACAGGTTAGGATAGACAGACAGACAGACAGACAGACAGACAGACAGACGCAGGCAGGCAGACAGGCAGGCAGGCAGGCAGGCAGGCAGGCAGGCAGGCAGGCCCTGCTCCTGCAGTGACCCTCTGGGTTTGTGTTTCAGTCCTGGTGTGTCCCAGCTGTCTCTCTGTGTGGGGGGAGGAGGGGGGAGGGTCTCTCCCCAGCTCCAGCCAGCTCCACATTACAGCTCATTAAACAGCAGCTCTACTCCAAAGAGCTGCAATATGTCGCCCATCTCCTGGCTGTGTGAGGTGCAGTGGGGAGGAGCTCAGTGATATTCATCACATCACTCCTCTGTGGATCTCAGAGAAGAGAGACTGCACAGGCGTGCTACTGGATCACAGTGTAGGAGTTCAGCTTGTCTTCAGGGAGTTAGTCTTGTTCCCAAGGCCACACTGTCTCTCCACAGCTATGCTTCCAGTCATCTGTTCAGTTGAACAATGCCAAATAACAAAGTTTGAGTTTCATGTTCATAGTCAATGATTCTGAGTGACCAGTGTTTCTTTTAAAAGTGTGTGCGTGTGTGTTCTTGTGTGTGTCTATACGTCGTACTACACACTGGGCCACACAGACGTGACTGAAGCCGTTACGCTGCCATGAAAGCTGTGATGGCCTTGGGCTCGTTGGCTTCTGCCTTCCTCCATGGCCGTTCCCTAAACTAGCTTACGTTTGTTGTGGTGTGATACCCAGGAAATGAAAAAAGGCTCTCACTGACAATAAATATTATTGATCATGCCACCAAATACAAAATAAATCTTAAGTAGCAAGCCTGGCTTTAAAATGTAAGAAGTACATGGTACAGATATTTGTGTAAACAATATAAGGCGTGAAAGTTAAAAGTTGTCTGAAAAACAAATAGTGAAGTAAAGTACTGATACCAGAATAATCTACGTAAGTACAGTAACAAAGTATTTGTACTTTGTTACTTCCCATCTCTGCACAAAACACAGAAATATATGACCATCTCCTCGTGCTCAGGGCTGTGGGAAGAACTCTTGGGTCAGGACATCTCTCCAGATCTGCCATGTGCAGCCTCACATACAGCTGGGGCCTCTGGAGTAGAGGCTGGGGGGGGTTGGGCTAGAGGCTGTGGGAGCATGTTTATACAGGGCACATAAATGGTTTCCTGTGGGAATGAGCCCATTCCAATTATATCTTTGGAAAACAAATAGAGAGAAACAGAAAGAGGGAGAGGAGAGAGCGAGCGAGCAAGAAAGAGGATGAGAGAGAGAGAGAGAGAGAGAGAGGAAAAGAGAGGGAAATTGTTTCCACTGAATCATTAAAGAAAATGTATTTCCAAACGGTTGTTTTCAGATTGTCACCAGGCTGTGGAAACATGGAAACATTATTTATATCTGTTTCAATCCGTGTTTGGCTTGTAAGGTTGAGGCCACAGAAACACAAACAGTTCATGTGTCCTTGTGGCTTTGAGCAAGTCCAAGTTCCCTCCTCCCTCCCCTCCTGCCTACACAGGTCAGAAGGCCGCTGGTTTGAACAGCGAAAAAATGCTGCTTTCCATTTATACTCCCATTAGCTATTTCTGCTGTCATCCATTATTCTTGAATGTAGAGGTTGCTGCACAGCGATGATGAGCTCTGATTCTGTATGGGTACATATAGAAGTGACTTTTTGCCACGGTTTTAACTGCCTTTGGCAGTTTTCTAAAAGTTACTGGTGAATGCACTCAAGAACACAAGACACTGACAAGCATATCTAAATGATGACAGGAAGGTTTAGAAATGGATAAGAAAATGCTATTTCTCACAAGATAACGTTATTTTAAAGACACCCAAAATACATCTCAAGTACGGTTTGTGCAACTAAGGAAAGTGGGTAAACGTAATTTAAGTCTGGATCATCTATCTTTAAGTATGATTAAGTTTCATCTATTTCATCTAATGATATGAAAAAAGAGCACTTTATATCCTTGCAAAAAGGAAGGGGAAGAAAATGTTCTGAAACACATATAATTAGAAAACTCAAGAAACAGAAGTGAAGGACTGTGGAAGACTCAGCCAGAACGATTCAATTAGCTTGTCATTTTCAATATTAAATTGGAATAAATGTTATATCGTATAGAAGATGATCTCACCCGATGTACAGCTGTGAGAAGGATGCAAGCAAGGATGCAAGATATGTGCAGCAACCCTGAACACTGTTATACAACTCACCATGTTCATGGACATTAACACCCAGGCAGGGATAAACACATGTTAGGTAACTCACTACAGTATGTTCATGCACACACACACACACACACACACACACAAATAGCGGCAAAAAAGCAGGAGAGTAATAGAAGTGGATTTGTAAGTTGCTCTTCTCTCGTGTCCACTGTGTTCCTCTGGCCTCTCATCCTTAAACACACACATCCCTCCCCTGGCCCCTCCTGCCCCCAACCTGGAACATTTACCCACAATGCACTCAGTTTGCAATGATAATAAAAGTAATCTCAATTCAAATGTCACAGGCAGCTAGAAGAGCTGAGATTTAAATGAAAGAAATGGTTTCAGGCCCGCCGGCAAATGTTTATTTGTCGCATGGAGGATTGAAAAAAAGCAAGTGTAGCCTGTCACCTTCAGAGCTGCTGTTCATTATGTTTCCATCCAAGAGGCATCAAGATTCCCTTTTGCAGGGTTACACCTACTTGTAACGGGTTTGGCAGCGAGACTGGAAGAAAACAAAAGGTGTCTTCCTAACAGAGCAGCTCCAACACAAGGTGGTGTGTGTCTGAAAGCTACAGGGTGAGCCATGCTGGTCCAGATCACCCCTCTCAGCCAGAGATGAATGATGCAGTCTCCAGATGAGATCACTTCACATCTGTCTGGAGGTTACAAGTAGAAGCAGGGAGGGATTCTTTACAAAACACCATAATATAGTAATCCTGCAGGATGCAGTTGACCTACCATAAAGTCAGAGTTAAAACTACATTGCTTTTTATTTGGCATGCCCAATGCCCTTTACGACACACTTTCACACAACATAAAACTTTCCTATTAGCATTTAGTTCAACCCAAACAGTTCCTCCCTTTACAAATGGGTTTCTCCAACTTTGTATGATTTGGGCCTGACTTTATGATGAAGCCAGGCAGTGTATTGAAGGCTAATCCCCCACAGGTTGTTGCAGTCGCTACACACACACACTGACTGGGTAATCCCTGAGCCCACAGCTGAGCACAGCCTAATCGTGGACACAGCCTCCGTGTCCACACCTCCACGGCTGGATGAATCCTATTGGGTCAGGCAGCAAAAGCAAACAACCCTTTAACTAACTGGAACCCTCCTGTCCTGAGCGGAGCCGGGAGAAAGCTGTGTGTAAATGGCATAGCAATGTGACCAAACAATTGTCTCTTTTATTTACCGGGAGGATCTGTGATGTTAAAAGGCCGGTTGCAGGGCTGGTTACAGGGTGGATTATGTTGGCTGGGGAACTGATGGGGTGCTGTGAAGGCTCCAGTGACCTGTGTGAGGTGCGGATGCTTAAGCAGGTTTGGGTGTTAAATCTTCCAGAACGCGTGACGGGGGCGTTCCTCCTCCTCGGTGATGTCTCCTTCAGAAGAACACACAGGGACAGACCTGACATTTCCACACTCTTGACTGGAGACCTTATGGATGACATTTGCGCGGGGCGTCTCACGGACGAGGATCAGTGAGGTGCGATGGGGGGGAGGATGGGGGGAGGGGGGGGAGCCCTCGGGAAACACGCTGGTGAAGAGAGGGGGAAGCTGGGAAATGTCAGGAAGAGCCTCAGGAGGAGTCCCATCCCCAGCCTGGGCTTCTCTCCACGTCTGCAGCTCTTGATCACACGTTGTGCTCTCCTTGTTATTACATGGATCTTACTGTCATTCATGACACAATTCAATATATTTTTCACCAGTACAGTTTGACTGAAATGCCAGCTTTTGACCGATATTTAATGAACTTAGGCAAGATTCTCACAAGTCCAGCCCTCTCCGCTGAGTTGGGGAACATGAAACGTCTGGAGCAGCTGTTGGTGTCAGCTCACCTAGTACAGTGTCACGCGTCTGCCAACAGACTTGGAGAATACCGACACTGCAGCAAATACCAGCTGCCAGTCCGGGGTACCTGACCTTTTCTGCTTTTCTTAACCCTTAAAGCAACTGTGCTTTCTGGAAGGTCCCCCAAGCTGTATAGCTGACAGGTATAATCGCCAACTATATTTGTCACAAGAGAGAGATATGAGATTGAGACGATTACTGTTATATTGATTAACATAGATAACCCCGGGCACTACCACCACGGACCTTGTTGTCTGGGTTTGGTCTCCTGGATACAGGATCTGATGTAAAACCTGAGACAAGAAGTGATGTGAACCTGAGACAGGAAGTGACATGAACCTCTTCGGCAGTAGGAGTCCCATTCATTCGGAACATCAGGACTCATCATGACGCACGCAGCCACAGAGCAGCCACAGAGCAGCCACAGAGCAGCTAGGACAAGTGGACCTGCTCTCTCTGCAGACTCCATTCCCTCCCTTTTCCATCTTCTGCTTGTTCTGTGACTAATGAAGGAAACTTTTCACCTGTGTCAAGGCCCTTCGGAGCACACGGTTTATCAGTCCAGCAAGCTGCTTGGATGACAGCCAGATGGTGCTCAGCTTCAGCTACTGCAGGACAGGCATGGCTGCCAGCCGAGGACACAGTCACATGACTGCCAGCCGAGGACACAGTCACATGGCTGCCAGCCGAGGACACAGTCACATGACTGCTAGCCGAGGACACAGTCACATGACTGCCAGCCGAGGACACAGTCACATGACTGCCAGCCGAGGACACAGTCACATGACTGCTAGACGAGGACACAGTCACATGACTGCCAGCCGAGGACACAGTCACATGACTGCCAGCCGAGGACACAGTCACATGACTGCCAGCCGAGGACACAGTCACATGACTGCCAGCCGAGGACACAGTCACATGACTGCCAGCCGAGGACACAGTCACATGACTGCCAGCCGAGGACACAGTCACATGACTGCCAGCCGAGGACACAGTCACATGACTGCCAGCCGAGGACACAGTCACATGACTGCCAGCAGAGGACACAGTCAGCCCAGCCCGTGTCTCCTCCTCTCTCCATGTTTAGTTTTTTTGGCAACAACGGACAGATGTAATTTGTTAGACGCCATTAGAAGAGTCCCAGTGAGGAGAGTAAACTTGCTGGGGTGTGCAGCACCTGAGGGAACCCTCTGCCGAGCTCGTCTCCACCAGCTGTCACTCACACCAGAACAGACAACCGGAAACAAAACAAATGTATCCAGCATTCAGCCCTTTCAGGAGTATTGGCAGCATGATGTGTTTTACCCGAGCCACGGCGTCCTCCTGGGAGAGCAGAATGAGGCCCCAGCCCCACAGAGGTGCCCTCTCACTGTGATGGAGGACTTCTGAAATCTTAATTTGGAGCCCAGGGTATACTGGAACATAATGCATTGCTGATATGGGTTTATTTGTGTTTGTCACTAGATGGTTTGTGCCCTTCAGCTGAAACTTGGGTGTGTTGTTTTCTGCTTGCTGTTCCACTGTTCAGATCTGCTCTTCTGAGAGAATGAGTTAGTGCTGATGAGGTCACTGAACATGGCGTGGCTCAGGGTCTTCAGAGATAAAAGTATCTTTGTTTGTTTAAGAGTTGAATACGTCACTCCATCCATCCCACAGTCAGGTATCAGTCTGAACCACTGTTCAGTCAAAATTACTAAACTTGTCTGTAGGAAACACAGTACCCACTAATCCAATAAAAACAATGAAATGAAATAAAAGCATAATATCTCAAAAAGTGCAGAGAATTTGGTGTAGAAAACAGTCAAAGTGCAATAATTAGCTAAATACTCAGAAGCCTTAGAATTGTATTCAAACACTACCTAAAAAACAGTATTATTTTCATTCTCAATTAAGTGGCCAAGGCTTCTTACAAGTGTACAATTTTAATCCCTTCTCTAAATCCCATATAATTTAATGCAAAAGAAATCAAATTAATAATGGGGCCTCACTTCTCTATTTGTCCTTGTGAAAGGGTTTGATATGGGTGATGAGGTGAGCGCACTGTGAAGAAGTTCATTAGGGTGGTGTCATCAAACAGCTCTGGAAACTTGGCTCTGCCACCTCCGTAATCCTCCCCTTCACCCCTCCATCTCACCCCTCCATCTCACCCCTCCATCTCACCCCTCCACCCCACCATCTCACCCCTCACACCCCACCATCTCACCCCTCCATCTCACCCCTCCACCCCTCCATCTCACCCCACCATCTCACCCCACCATCTCACCATCTCACCCCACCATCTCACCCCTCCACCCCTCCATCTCACCCCACCATCTCACCCCACCATCTCATCCCTCCATCTCACCCCACCATCTCCATCCAGGGATCAGGGGAGGAGAGTGGAACGGCCCCTGATTGATTCTCATCTCATAAAGGAGATGAAGCAAGATATATGGCTAGGTAATGAGCATCAATTATTAAGTATGATAAGCTCAATTAAGAAGCAAAATGTCGCTTTGTGCCTCGAAGCGAGACAGGAGTCAGAGTGTTGAGGTGTTGGAGAGTGGATGGGGGGGTGAGCCTGTCTGGATGGTGGATGGGGGTGAGCCAGTCTGTAGAGTGGATGGGGGTGTGCCTGTCTGCTACAGGTGCTCCAGACTACTGGAAGAGACAACCTCAACTAATTTCAGCCCTTTGTAGACTGCCAACTGACCACAATCACCACATGTAGTAACAGGACCCAGCAGCAGCCCTGAAGCAACACATCACACGCACAGACACTGACACGAGCTGTGCTCCATCTTTAAGATGAAGCACTCAGCCGCCCCATGTCTCCCTCCCCCTCTCTCCTACAGGTGGAGGAGCTGTTGTGTGTTTTATGAGGATACTCCAACAAAAGACAAAAGAAGAAAGTTGGGGATATCTAAAGGAAAGTGAAGAAACAAGAGGCATGCCCTGTTCACATAATTGGAAAGAGAAATAATGAAAGGTGTTGATAGCACACTGTACATTATTTAAGTGTAGTCAAACAGAGCGGGCTGCACACGCCTCACATCAAAGAGAAATGTGGAACAAGATCGATTCAAACCTTTTTAGGTTTCTCTTTTGCGGTTCACATTCCATCTCTGAAGCTGAACAAAATTAGGTTTAGAGTTTAATCAAATTGTGTACAACATACTATTCCCTCCTAGATAATTACTTAAAGGGGTGATTGACTGGGTTTTTTGAGTATTTTACACTGTTCCTTAAGGTCTCCGAATAGGGTATGTAACATTGTTTTGGCTGAAAATGGCCCGGGTGCTGTTCTATGCCCTCTTTTACATCCAGCATTTTTTTCCCGGGAAAAAACGCTAGCTTTTCCCCTTATATCATTGGTATTTAGATGAGCTGTGCGCTGATTGGTTGGTTTACAACGAGCGAAGCTGCGGAGCAAAGACGGCCAACAGCACTCACTGAAACAAGAAGGTGGCGACTTGAAATAAAAACGTACAAATAAATCTATTGTGTCTACACAACACTGTTTTCAACAGATTGACTAGATATAATTTGAAATGATTACGGTAGTTTCCACGTCTGTTGTCGATCAAACATAATCGCCTTAGGTGGGTAACGTTAGCACTACAGCTTAGCAAACAAACTATCGTGATTCAACACAGCTTCAGTTAGCTCTAGCTATCTTACTGAAAAATAGATCTGGACAAACATGCATCTGAATTGTAGATTTACATAACAACACGGGTTATTTATTTGAATGAAACATAGTCAGGAACATGAAATAACGTAAATCCAATTGCCAATAAACTAGGCTAAATCATAACACATTCATGCTCTTGCGTTAGCAAGCTAAACTGGTTTACATGCCTACAGTATAGGTGTTTTCGCTATCTAGCTGTTCTTACATTCCTTGCAAATCACCGATGCAAAACAGATGAGCTTGAGTCTAGTTAACATTGACTAGACGGTTATGGCTGATGTTTGTTTATACCGTAGCATAGAAGATCTCTGTGCAGTTGCGCGAACCATTTCACCAAGGACGGTTTTAAAAACCTGGGAATATGTAAAGCAGGATTTGCTTCGAAGCTGTTGCTGAAAAGAGGTGCGTTCCGACCTTAGTTATGTTCATCAGAACCGCAAACTGTAGTATGATTTTGTCAGTAACAGTTATTAGCAATGCTAACGTATCCTGTATCTAGCAAAGCCTTTCTCCAGTTATTTCGAATAGATAATCTAGACAGGCGTCAGCAAAAGGCTAGACTGCTTTCGTTTTCTGGCTATTTTTTTGGAAGCTTCCCTTCTAATGCCGACTACAGCTAGTCTAGCTAGTCATTTGCTAAGTAAGGTATGTTGATGTGTTTAGAAAGGTAGCGTCGCTACCTCGGACTGGGCAAGAACACCAGTGAGTGGGCTGGTCTGGATGTACATTTTGGGGCATGACAAAGACACAGACCAGAGCCAATTGAATGCGCGATACCCTACTGACGTCAGTCGGGTGAATTTTTCCAAAAGCTACCGTTTTACAGCTAGATTTTTTCTTTTTATGATTTGCATGGGAAATAAGTGTCAATGGACTTTGAGGTTCACTGTATGTTCATTTTACCCACCGAACTGTCGTTATTCAACTATGACAAGGTAAAAACGGTTTTGCAGTCAGTGACCCCTTTAAACTTCTAGATCTGTAGAAAATAAATCTACATTACATATAGATTACTTTAGGAAGTTGATAACATTAATATTCTATACTAACCGTAACAGGACCTGTCCTGTACTGTAGATAATTCAGTTACTGTAAACAGATATGTGGACGCTCATAACGAGAGTAAGGTTGTAACCTCTGTGATTAATGGAAGAACCCCAGAGTACTCTGGTTATGGACTGTTTTGATCACTACTCTGGTTCTGGGTGTAGATGCTGGTTATTTGTTTTCCTAAGCTGAAAAAGCATGGATCGTCATCTAATATCTACTTAAACATTTTCAAAAAGTGTATTAAAACACTTTATCCTGATGGAGCAAATGCAGTTTGTGGCTGATATCTTCCTAATGTGTAAAATGCATATATTACCCAAAACTAAAACGTTAATAAGGCCTTAATGTCAACATATTAGGCAGTGCGAGGGTCCGTTTGTAATGTTGAGATGTTCCATATTAAACCATCTCTATAACATTTGAAATTAAACTGCTTCACTAAAACCAGCAGCTGGGAATGGCTGTCTTGTCTTCATGATGCAGAAATCATTAGATACACAAACCCCCCATACACACACACACACACACACACACTCTGTTTCTCACTCTTACACACACACAATTATTTTTAAAACACCCCAGTGCTGTGTCTAGTGCTGTGTCTGACTGGGGTACACTAACCCTGTGGGCCGACACTGCCTTTAGTAACACTGACACATTGTATGGTGTTCAGCACAGTAGGGTCTAGGTTCTGGGTAGGAGAAAGCCTTCAGCAACAACCATGTCTCGAATCCTAAACTCTGAAAATATTACATTTCCTGCGTGTCAGATGGATATCAGTATTCTAACCCAAAGCAGAAATATGATTAATTGCCACCCAGCAGAGTGCTGGCGTGAAGGGGAAAAGCCCAACTGGAGCTCTCTATTCATGGCTTCTCCACTCTCAGCCATGTATGCCAATATGTTTCAGAATGTATAGCTCTGTATGCAATACATTAGAATCATCCACAGAACATTTAATTAGGATAGTTCCATGTGTAAGCACCTCGTTCTGGATGTGGACTACATTAGACCCACAGAAAGACGACCTGCAGCTGTTTCATACACTTACAGCTCTGAACACTCCAATTTCCTTCTTTTTCACTTTTTATGTGTCAAATCAAATGCTAAAAGGAGTGATTATTTTCATCAACGTGGCTCGAAGATACAAAATCAAAGCTCCTCTTTTCTCTGGTGTGGATCTCTGGGAGATGTGCTGGACCCTGCTGCGAGCGCATGGGGCTGAACCAGCAGCATCACATGTTTTAGCATTCAAAACTAAGTTGGGATTAATCCTTCCCAGTAAACACACTTTCACAATCTGCGGTATGAATTAAGGAAACAAAAGGAATGTCTGGTATTTCTGGTGTCGAACGACTGTATAATCTTTCTCTTCTCTTATCTGTGGAGACTGAAGTCTAACCATTCATTTTCCTATAAGTGAGAGGCCTGGCCTGTTTCCATGAACATGCTAGCTGTGTCTGTGTGTCAGAGGAAGCAAACTGATTTATTCTGCTCCTGAACTGAAACCAATAACTATCAGGAAAGAGTTAATTAATTTTCCATGTCTTCATTTTTTCTTTTTTTTCTAGCAAAAAAAGACCATCTATCAACTACGGGCACTCTAACCCCACTGCCGCTGTATGTGGGAAATGTGTGTCATAAGATTTTCTTTGCTCAGAAGGCTAAAGTATGTTAGTATTTGACAGTTTATCTCCATCAAATACCCCACCATCCCCCATCCGCCTCTCCACACCTTGGAAACGTGAGATAATATACAGTATAGATACAGTATAATCAGGCTCAGTGTCAAGGTGGTAGGCTGCCACAGAGAGTTCATAACTATTTATGTTTTATTCTGATTGATCAGGAGCACGTAACAGAAACTAGATCATGATGGTTCTGGTCAGGAGCACGTAACAAAAACTAGATCATGATGGTTCTGGTCAGGAGCACGTAACATAAACTAGATCATGATGGTTCTGGTCAGGAGCACGTAACAGAAACTAGATCATGATGGTTCTGGTCAGGAGCACGTAACAGAAACTAGATCATGATGGTTCTGGTCAGAACAACACTGGCCTTCTAAGGGAGGACTGTCACTGGACACGCTTTAAACAAGGTGTGTGTACAGTACAGAACATGGTACGAGCCCGCCCACTGTCTCGGCACTGCCTCTCTCTCTCTCTCTCTCTCTCTCTCTCTCTCTCTGTGTGTGTGTGTCTGCACAGTGTGTGTGTGTGTGTCTGCACTGTGTGTGTGTCCGCACTGTGTGTGTGTTTGTCGGCACAGTGTGTGTGTCAGCTCTAGGAGATATCTTCCTTGCAGGAGTGCGGAGCGTTCTAGCGGTTCAGAGCTTATGAGCTCAGAGGACTGGGTATTGACTCCATCAGCGCAGGCTGGCTCCTACATTGTTCTGAGTGCCACTGGATTATTCTCACATCCTCTCACACCCCCAAAAACAGATGCCACTCACCCAGCTAACCGCTTCACAGATTGAACAATTACAGGTCCTGACATTTATAGCCTGGCCTGTCACTTCACTCACTGCTCTCCAGCGCTAGGACCAAATGGACCTTGGCCAAAAATATCAGTTCCATTTTGGAGACACTGGATTACTTTTTGTCTTCGAAGCCTTGGATAGATGACATCTCCCTTGGTTGTGTTTTTTCTTGAGTCCAGTTCCCATTTAGCCGACAGATGGAGGAGAGTTTTCTTCATCTTGAAGGACTGTTTTCAGGCATCTGCTCAAACACTTGGAGAAAGTACATTATTTAGAGTTTTTTTCATACACCCGATTTAAAACCATGGGCATCTTCAGATGAGACAGTCCCAGACATATTTGTCTCATATTCGTACTATACCAATACCATACTTACACTCCAAGGTCAAATGAAAACGCTAACATTGGAAGCTGTGTATTTTTGGTATGAAGTGAGAACAAAGAAGATCTTCCTCCCAATAAACAGTCATCTCTTCCCGCTCCCTGTCTTGTTTAGCGTTGAAGGGTTTGGTTGCTGGGAGACTTGGTCCGGATGTTGGAGTGTTGTCCTCTGTGAGATGAGGCCTGCAGTGATGACCACTCAGAAGACCAGGAGGATGGTGGTGGCGGCCAGCTTTCCTTTCATTCTGGTTACAAGTGATTGTCCATGTACAACTATTTTCATCCCCTGTTTGTGAGTCCCTCTCCTCTATTCCCTGCCCTTATCTCCCTTCTGCCAGGTTATTAGTTTCTTTGCCATTGCCATGGCAACAAAGCACTGCGATGCTGCCTCACTGCCGTCCATTATTCCTCTGAACTGTTAGTAGAGAGAGGGAGAGAGGGAGAGGGAGAGAGAGAGAGAGAGAGGGAGAGAGAGGAGAGAGAGAGAGAGAGAGAGAGAGAGGAGAGACGAGGAGAGACTGAGGAGAGAGAGAGGGAGACTGAGGAGAGAGAGAGGGAGAGAGGAGAGAGAGAGAGAGACTCTGAGGAGAGAGGGAGAGACTGAGGAGGGACTCTGAGGAGAGACTCTGCTCCACTGTGGATGCTGGGACCCCCAGTGAGACCAGGAAATAGCTGCTTACACAACCTGCTGTTACGCTACACTGACTGGTGTGGAGGGATCCACATCATCTATACAGTGTCTACATTATTAGTGTGTGTGTGGTGTGGTGTGTTTCTGCTCTATATCATGTTAGTGTGTGTATGGTGTGTTTCTGCTCTATACCATGTTAGTGTGTGTGTGGTGTGTTTCTGCTCTATACCATGTTAGTGTGTGTGTGGTGTGTTTCTGCTCTATACCATGTTAGTGTGTGTATGGTGTGTTTCTGCTCTATACCATGTGTTTTGCACAGTGCATATCATGGGGTACTTTTATCCTATCGGTTGTGATCTGTCAGCTCACAGATTGACTCTCCATGACCACAGCATGGACTGTGGAACTGTGTGTTTACTTTCAAAACATGGAAGAAACATGTTGGTAGGCCGTTCTTGGCTTGACAGTACAGCACAGAAAGGTCCAACAAGTTCACCAGGAAAATAACAAGGAAACTGAGTCATGTTAACCAAACTAAGTTGATGAAATGTGTCAGTCGATGATGGAAGCCCGCAGGCCAGCAGACCTATCCAGAGCACATCCACTCAACTTAGGTCCAATTAGAACGCATATTTTAACTGAATTTAAACCTGGTGAAATATGTATGTCTGATCTCATGTGCCCTTGTGGAGGCGGAGGACTGGGGCCGGCTGACTGCCCTCTAGGGGGCGCTCTGCCCCCACTGCCAGCGAGGACACCTCCGCCAACACAACCCTTCCAGTCAGGAGAGGAGCTGAGATGTGCGGTGTCCTGCTCCAGTCCACCTGGGGGAGCGATGAGCAGAGTGGGGGGAGGGGAGCAGCAGACACTGACAGAGAGGTGGGAGGTGGGGGGGGTGATGGAGATTAAATAAGGACATGAGTGAAAGAGAGTCTGAGCTGACGGTGTGAGCATCTGGGGGGCCAGTGAGAGAGCAGAGGGCTGCTTGATGTTGTCAGAGAGAGAGAGAGGTCAATGTCACAAAGCCATCCATTAACATGTCCTTCGTCCAGGATCAATAACGTTGTGATTCTAATAATTTACTACAAGCTTTCGGACTTTCTAAAGATCCCTGAAGCCCGGAGTCTGTAAACTCAGATCAGACATTTGCTTGCACGCTTGCACACAAAGGGCACCTCGACTTTCTGCTTGAGGGTTTTAATGGCAGTTGGGTTGCTAGGGGTGACGACCCTGTTGCGCCAGCCGTCTCTGGCTGCGATGTTTAGACACAGCGCAGACAAGGGCACAAGTAAAAAAAAATGTATTTTTCTCTTTGCTGACATTTTTTGTAAAAAAACTGCCCAACCCCTGATGTAGATGAAAAAGTTAAGTATGCTTGTTTGCAGAAGTTTTGTCAGAATGTTATTTATGGGGGTGGGGGCAGTTATCCAGGACTAAGTGGACGGAAACTTGAATTGTTTGCGACAAATAAAACTTAAAGTTTCACTTCTCCTGCGTCCGCTGATGACCACACAGCCTCAGTGTCCTCAGGGTGTCCCGTGTCCTCAGGGTGTCCCGTGTACTCAGGGTGTCCCGTGTCCTCAGGGTGTCCCGTGTCCTCAGGGTGTCCCGTGTCCTCAGGGTGTCCCGTGTCCTCAGGGTGTCCCGTGTCCTCAGGGTGTCCCGTGTCCTCAGGGTGTCCCGTGTCCTCAGGGTGTCCCGTGTCCTCAGGGTGTCCCGTGTCCTCAGGGTTTGTGGTTCCACCGTGGAGCTGCTCATCTGAGCGTGAGATGGTGTTGCCAAACCATCTGGCTTCTTGTGTCCATAAACCCTCATATGAGCAGCTACGTCACAGGCTGCCTGACTTCTGGAGGAGGAGACTGTGTGATCGGCCGCTAGGCTTTACTGACTTCCGTCCCAGAAAGAAAGATTGCCTCGCGTGGAAACAAAATGAATTCTCTATTTTTCATCAAACTGTCGTGAGTGGCCTGGAGAAAGCTCGACTAAGATTACTGTGGTCACCCCGGGATCTGTGAACAGACGACTGACTGGACCAGATAGAATAACAAAACCAACCATCACGGGGCATTTGTAGTTTGTTCATGTTTGCAGAATTCCTGTTCTATCAAAAGTGAGGAAAACAAGCGTGGAACAACCGTCTCCAGGTGGAAACAGGACTCCCAGGCCCTCCCGGCAGCAGGACAGGAGTAAACCTAGACAGAGACAGCTGACAGTTAGGACGTGTTCTGGATTTGCTCTGGACGTGCTCTGGATGTGCTCTGGATGTGCTCTGGGTGTGCTCTGGATGTGCTCTGGACGTGCTCTGGACCCAGCCGGTTCACACTAACATACTGAGATTTCACTCCGAGCAGGCGAAGAGGTATGCGGACAGGCAGGAAGACAAGCAAGCAGGCAGGGAGACAGGCAGGCAGACAGGCAGGCAGGCAGGCAGGGAGGCAGGCAGGCAGGCAGGCAGACAGGCAGGGAGGCAGGCAGGCAGGCAGGGAGACAGGCAGGCAGGCAGGCAGGCAGGGAGGGAGACAGGGAGGGAGGGAGGGAGGGAGACAGGCAGGCATGTTCCGGGGCCGTCGAAAGGGGACGTTTAATCATGTCACGGTGAGCAGTTGGTGGCGTGCGCGCAGCAGATGCCCCACCATCCGCCTTCGATTAATCCTCCAGGAGCCCTGAGGCTGCCAAGGAGCGCACAGCGCGGCCGCGGCCAAGCGCTAGCACAGGAGCGGGCCGCGAGTGGGCGGGGTCACACAGGTGAGGCGCGAGCAGGGACGCTCTCGTGTCACCAGAAGGGAGTTGGGTCTTAGCTCTGCGTCCCCCGCCGCCCTCCGTTTGCAACCTTCTGTTTTCCCGTGTTCCATCTCAGCCTCCTGCGTCGCCCTCCACGCTGCTCCAGTCCAAATCCCCTCGATCCCCCAAGGGGAGAGAGGATAAGCAGCTTCCACCAGCACACTGGGAGAGAGCATGATGAAGAGAGGGAGGAGGGAGGGAGGAGGGCATGATGAAGAGAGGGAGGAGGGAGGGAGGAGGGCATGATGAAGAGAGGGAGGAGGGAGGGAGGAGGGAGGAGGGCATGATGAAGAGAGGGAGGAGGGAGGAGGGCATGGTGAAGAGAGAGGGAGGGAAGAGGGAGGAGGGCATGATGAAGAGAGAGGGAAGGGGGAGGGAGGAGGGCATGATGAAGAGAGAGAGAGGGAGGGAGGAGGGGAGAGGGAGATAGGGGAGGATGGAGGACTGTATGATGAAGAGGATGGAGAGAAAGTGAGACAGGCCGAGGCAGGAGGTGGCGGAGGAGGAGGATTGGGGGGGACGGGGGGAGATGAGAAGGAGAAAGAGAGGGAGGGAGGGTGATTTGTGATGTAACTTAGCTGCACAGTGGAGCTCAACATTGTAGTTGACAGTTGAAAGTTCACCCTGGTTCACAGATCACAACAAGAAAAGGAAATGGCCAAGGTGACTGTTCCCTGGCTGGTCAGAGTACAGGTGGTAGAGGGTGTTCCCTGGCTGGTCAGAGTACAGGTAGTAGAGGTGTTCCCTGGCTGGTCCCTGGCTGGTCCCTGGCTGGTCAGAGTACAGGTAGTAGAGGGTGTTCCCTGGCTGATCAGAGTACAGGTAGTAGAGGGTGTTCCCTGGCTGATCAGAGTACAGGTAGTAGAGGTGGTCCCTGGCTGATCAGAGTACAGGTGGTAGAGGGTGTTCCCTGACTGGTCAGAGTACAGGTGGTAGAGGGTGTTCCCTGGCTGGTCAGAGTACAGGTGGTAGAGGGTGTTCCCTGGCTGGTCAGAGTACAGGTAGTAGAGGGTTCATTATGTCTGAGTACAGGTGTAGTTTCATGTACTATTGGGTTTATCTGTATTATACATACTGCACAAAAAACACATTGTATTTACTACCTGGGTGTGTTTACTACCTGGGTGTGCGTTGTATGATGAACATACACATACTACTGACACGCTAGGGTATCTAGCTTATATTAATGTGTGTGAGATGTGAGTGTGTGTCTGATGTGTGAGTATGTGTGTACGTGTGAGATGTGAGTGTGTGTGTGTATGTGTGTGAGTGTGAGATGTGAGTGTGTGTGTCTGGTGTGTGTGTCCGTGAGCAGAACTGCATGTTGCCACTAGATGTCAGTGCAGGCAGGGTCACAGAGAAGAAGGTCCTAGGCTGTAACCACCGCCCAAGCCCCTGCAGTCCCACCACTACTACTACGCACTGATACTACTGCACTACTCGGTACTACTGCTACTAACACTGATACTACTGCACTACTCAGTACTACTGCTACTAACACTGATACTACTGCACTACTCAGTACTACTGCTACTAACACTGATACTACTGCACTACTCAGTACTACTGCTACTAACACTGATACTACTGCACTACTCAGTACTACTGCTACTAACACTGATACTACTGCACTACTCAGTACTACTGCTACTAACACTGATACTACTGCACTACTCAGTACTACTGCTACTAGCACTGATACTACTGCACTACTCAGTACTACTGCTACTAACACTGATACTACTGCACTACTCAGTACTACTGCTACTAACACTGATACTACTGCACTACTCAGTACTACTGCTACTAACACTGATACTACTGCACTACTCAGTACTACTGCTACTAACACTGATACTACTGCACTACTCAGTACTACTGCTACTAGCACTGATACTACTGCACTACTCAGTACTACTGCTACTAACACTGATACTACTGCACTACTCAGTACTACTGCTACTAACACTGATACTACTGCACTACTCAGTACTACTGCTACTAGCACTGATACTACTGCACTACTCAGTACTACTGCTACTAACACTGATACTACTGCACTACTCAGTACTACTGCTACTAACACTGCTCACAAACCACACCAGCAACAATGGGAATGACATGGGCAGAGTATGGGGGCAGAGCATGGGAGCAGAGCATGGTAGGAGAGCATGGGCAACAACTCTATTTATTTCATAAATAACAGATCTCTTGTGCTACATGCCACTTCATGAATGTTGCCTCCTTGTACACGTGGCTGGTGCCCACTCACTCATGTATGGTATGTTACTGTTTAGCTATGTGGCATACACACACACACACACACACACACAGCCAAAAGCTAGAATAGAATAGGCTACACAAAGTCATTTAGCCCTCGGGATTTTGTGTGTTCTTTTGAAGACTCAATTATACGTTCCTCTCCCATTCAGCCGTTAATCCTTGAAGCCCATTCAGTTTGGGATGAGCGCACCTGGGATCAATACGAGGCTGACTCCTTCCCCAGCTGCCTCTGCTGCCTCTGGCCTCGGTGCTGACCTCCCTCACGCCTCACCGCAGCCCTGGATGAACAGTGAACACTTATCTGAAGGGGTATGGCGGCAATTCAAAAGCTAGATTCCAAAACCCAGAGAGAGAGAAAGATGCTATAAAGGAGAGGGGGAGCAGTGATTGGGTGAGTGAGAGAGAGAGAGACAATGTGTAAAGTAAAAATAGAAAGAGAGGTAATGACAGTCCAGAGAGATAGACGCAGAGAGGGAGACAGAGAGCGTGTAAGAGTGTAATTGAGAGAGAGAGTGTAAGAGAGTGTAAGATAGAGAGAGTGTAGGAGAGAGTGTGTGAGAGAGAGAGTAGGAGACAGTTGTTGTACTATGGTAGCACAGTTGTTCCTCCCCTCCTCTCTGTTTCAGAGAGTTCCCCTCTCTCTTCCTCCTCCCTGAAACTGTGATTCAGCACTTTCTTTAGAAGTCCTGCATGACAAACCCCTCTTCCATCTCTCCTCTACCCTGTGACGTGGCATCCAGCACTGTGTTTACATCCCCCAGAAGGCACCACACCACGTCCTGTTCACCAGCACTGTGTTTACATCCCCTCAGAATGTACCCACACCAAGTCCTGTTCACCAGCACTGTGTTTACATCCCCTCAGAAGGCACCACACCAAGTCCTGTTCACCAGCACTGCCCTTCGCTTCATAAAGCTGCCCCACCCCAGCAATTACACAGAGAAAGTCATAAATCAATACACAAGTGGTTGTCTGGAACTCGAATCACTTGAGGAGCTTGGGACATTAATACATTAACCAGCGAAACAGACATTACATAGTAATCAATCCTGTTACACAAATCAAGTTAACCAAGGGAGCTGGAGCGCTCTTTCTCTAGCTCTTTTGATAAATCTACTTCCTGTACATTACGATGGGTCAGTAGGTACCTCCGAGGTGTAGCTGGGTGGCTGATCGTCGACGCTCAACAGGAAGTCTACTATACATTATTGAATTTTCAAGTGCTTATCCAATAGTGGCGGAGGAAAACAAGATTAGCATCATATCACTTTGCACTCAGCCGATGGGCTGAGGGCTGCTGTACACCTGGGAATCCTGGAGGAAGCAAGGAGAGGGACATGGAGGGGGAAGGGTGTGTGTGTGTGTGCGGCGTGTGTGTGTGTGCATGTGTGTGTGTGTAATGGTGACAGTGAGAGAGGGAGTGTAGCGGGAGAGCTTTGGTAGTGAAAAATGACTGGAGGTCTGGCAAACAATACCTGTCATAGAGGAGTCTCTCTCCATGTTTATCTCTCGCTCTGTCTTCCTCCCTTCCTCTCTTTCACACACACACTCACACACACGCACACAATGTGCATACACACACCCATTGTCTTGAATGTCATCGATTGTGCCCATTCTTCAAGTCTCCTTGTGGAGGTTGTGTTCACAAACACTTGATAAATGGCTTCCTTTGAGACATAAAGTGACACAATATAATTTAATAAAATATTAGCTTGATTTATATGAGAGGTTCAATTGATTTTAATTAATTCAGTAGCCTGTGAACAAGCATTATTACGGACACAAATTATGCTGACAGAGATTTATGCCATAAACGAAGTGGCAGGCCTCATTATGCGACTTTATAATCTATCACGTCTTTAAAATGCAATTAGGCATTATTAGAGTAATGGCAGAATACAATTCACTGAATGAAAAAATCTAATCAGTCTGGAATTGAAAATCAAACTAATGTTGAACGGTTCAGTAAAAACATAATGAGTAACCAAAGTTTCCCATTCCAAAGCAATATCATGAAGTCGTTGGGTTAGTAAAAAATGGACATTTGCGACCGTTTCAAATGTGCACAAACAGAAGATTGTTGATTTTTTTACCTTTAGTTTCCCCGGCTGTGAGTAAATCTGGCCGTCCCCTCTGTTTAGGCCTTTGTGGTTCTCTACCTGTAACATAGCTGGTACCATCACCTCCAGGGCGGGGAGGGGGGAGGGAGGGTGTGGGGGGGGGGAGAGGTGATCCTGTAGTGGCCTGGGCCTCGTGACAGTGGGGATCTCCAGAGGAGACAGAGAGTCTGGCAGTACAGTCTGGCTGCTCATCCTATACAATAACAGCTATGCATCATGAACCAAGGTTTTCAAGGATGTCTGATGTGAGATTTCAGACAAGCAGGGCTTTCTGAAACCATTCTTCTCCTCTAGCCCCGTACCATACAGCTCATGTCAAGCAGACAGACCTGGCTCACGGACACTCTCCTGGATCTTCTGTTCATCTCACATGCTAACATTTCAGGATCAACACATTGAGTCTCGACCAGCGAAAAATGATTCAATTGGTTGCTTCAATAGTGTAAAGCAATGAGGTTCCATTTAATGTGAGGAAATGTATTCCATGTGGTTTGGGTAAAGGCTAGAGAGAGGTGGATGGGTAAAGGTTGACCAAAACACTGACTGACGTCAAACTAGATTAAGAATTATAGTTTGAAAGCAGGGCAGTTGTGATGGTCGTCTGAAGTGGATTAGTCTGGGAGAGATTATCTGAAAGGCAGCACATGATGTTGAGGAACACCTGGCCGTGCTCCTCCCACCTCCAGGTATTCCCCCTCCTCTCCCCCTCCATGGCTCTACGGTTTACCTGAGCAAATCCAAATCCAGCATCAAAGGCAGGATTGGATTCCTCCCAACCTCACAGAAGAACATGCAGTTCAGGAGCTCAGCCCAGCCAAGCACCCTCGGTCCAGACCTGGCTCTCTGGAACGCCATGACAACACACATGTTTTACCTACAAAGTTTTCAGTTTAAGCTTGGCTATCTGTGTGGATGGCTCGACTTCAACTGTCTGTCAAGCCTGACAAGTATCATTTGAGTCAAACTTGTCCATTTTACTATTTTACATTATGCCTTTTACTTACAGTACTAGTTTTATCTTATCACGGTTTGCTTTTTTTGCCCTACTTTACTGTACTGTACTGTATTTTTGTAACATTTAAAAAACGTTTCTTAACAGACACAGATTAAGGCACATTCTGTGTCATTGTGTTTGAGCTGGCCTGAAAATCTAAATAGCACAAGGTGAAGCCCTCTCCTACAGGGCTAGCACAAGGTGAACACTTACTGTATACACAAAAAGGTCTGATTAATATTCACGTTAATATGGGGTTAGGAGTCATTCTTCTTTAAATAATGACATTTTTATCAGTTATTCAGTGAAGATTTCATCAGCAAGACTAATTAAAAAACATTCCTATTAAGATGACGTTTAAATTATCGTTTTTAAGTAAGAACCACCAAATCCTACTTTCCGGTACCAGTTGACAGTAATGAAGCATAGTGGTGCCGGTCAGGAAGTCATTAACCACAGACAGGGAAGGAGGGAGGGTTTTTTGTGTCACCTCTTAAACGAGAGAGAGAAGAAAAAAAAAGACATTTTATCCTTAAATAGTTTTGAGAGGCGTGTGCCAGGTGAGCCAGGCCCCAGGGCTGCAGGCAGTCCCGGAGCCGTCTCCAGGGTGACGGAGCGGTTTCCAGGGTGACGGAGGGCCTGTCACAGGTCACATGTCTCTGCTGTAGCATCACAGACTCTCCATCATGTAACGCTTAATCAAAACAGCTTCTGTCCTGACCCCCTCCTCCGTCCCCCTCACCTCCGCTCACCTCCCTGCCCAGGTGCCTTGGAGGAGCCCATGGAACAACGGACCTTTTTTCCGTTATCCTAACAGACAGCGGTGATAGAAACCCAAACATATAGTGAGCTATGGATTAAAAATCAACCCCTCCTAACCCCATGCGGACCTTATAACAAACAAATAGGAAGTGTGGATGTAGACACAGGGCTTAGTGCAGCTTCAACTGCACACAACTAAAACCTGCAACCGCCAGTTATTGCATGTCATGTTTGCCTGCCTGAGTGAATAATCGTCCAATTTTGAAAAATCTTCCCGAGGTAAGTGGCTACAGGGACTGATCCAATGGTTATATAAATGACACACCTTCACAAGGCAGGAAGTCATTAAGATCCCAAAACACACATGTTAATAAGCTCCAAGACCATTACCCAGCATGCCTCCCGGCAGTGGGGGCTGATGGGAGAGCTAAACCAGCAGGAGTGTGTGTGTGTGTGCATCCAGAGTGATGTGTATTGTGCAGGCAGTAGTACATACAGTATCTCAGGCGCCTGTAAACCCTGAGGGTTGAAATGACAGTTATATTTCTGTAATGCTGTACCAACTACAATTCTTAATCCTTACATTCATAGGAGTTCCTGGTAGCTCTCCTCATGCCCGGGTGCTTGTGGTCCTGCCTGTCTAGATGCACTAGAAACTCGTTCGTCTTCGTGCGGCTCGACGTCTTTCACAACGGGTGAAGACAGTGGTTTTATGGACGGGCTCCGTGGTTAAGATCCTGATTCTTGAGCCAGGGGTGGCCAGTAGCCCCAGTCTCCAGGGTTAGCATCCCTGGTCCCAGAGCAGGCCTCAGAGCAGGCCTGGCCTCAGAGCTGGCCTGGCCTCAGAGCTGGCCTGGCCTCAGAGCTGGCCTAGCCTCAGAGCTGGCCTGGCCTCAGAGCTGGCCTGGTCTCAGAGCTGGCCTGGCCTCAGAGCTGGCCTGGCCTCAGAGCAGGCCTCAGAGCTGGCCTGGCCTCAGAGCTGGCCTGGCCTCAGAGCTGGCCTGGCCTCAGAGCTGGCCTGGCCTCAGAGCTGGCCTGGCCTCAGAGCTGGTCTCAGAGCTGGCCTGGCCTCAGAGCTGGCCTGGCCTCAGAGCTGGCCTGGCTCCAGGAAGGCCTCACCCCTGGCTGGTGACTGACAGGCCAAAAGAATGGACTGGATGGGTTGTTCAACTAAATTGGCAATTAGCTTTAATGAGTACTTTAATTTTAATGAGCACTCCCTGCTCTAATGCTGAATCTTAGTTCATAGTATGCATGGACCTCCTTTCTGTTGCAGTTAAATGCCTTCCCCTCCAGGCTTGGGTTGATCACTGTTGATGAACTGTTTATTAAGATTTGACAGATTGAGGAACACACCAGGATCACATGGGTACTGGACAACCGTGCCCCCCACCCCATCCTCCTCCCCAACCCCCCATCCTCCCCTGCCTCAACCTCCCCCAACCCCCCATCCTCCCCTGCTTCAACCCCCCCTTTCCCCAATAACAGTCAAGGATACTGACCCCAAGGCAACCCATATTTCTTTATATATTTTCTGGACAACTGTCGATCCCTCTTATTATAATGAAGCTCAGAGTTTGCAGTATTCAAACGCATTTCAGCCGTAACGATTTGTGGCCTACAGTCAAGCCTCAATTAGGTTATGTGTGGACGTCTTCCTCCAGAAAGATGGAACAAATGGAGAAAAAAAAAGAGAAATAAGGGATGCATAGCCTGATGGTGGATGTTTGATATAAATCGTGCTAATGGTTTTAATCCCTTTAAGTGCTGCAGCTCTGACCATGTCTGAGTCAATCACACAAGGCTGGAAGCTGCACAGTTCTACACACTCCACTACTGTACGGAGGAAATCCATCACAAATACCTCGGATAGGGAAACAGAGTTTTGAAATTGTTTTTCTTAGCTGTGCAAACTGAGACTCAGTAAATCTTCATGTTAAGTTTCCTGCTAATTGTGATGTTAATACAAATGTTGAATCCATGTGGAAAAATCAGTTGAATGTTCATCAACAAATTGGTGTAATTTAACTTAATTATGAACAGTTGACAAACTGTGGGTAAATATTATATGGCCTAAAACAATATTAATTACTGTTTGTGGACAATTTATTCAGTGTTTTGTCAAGTATGCTGCCATTTTGGGAGCAGAGTGAATGTAAACAAGAAGGGATCTGACAGGCTGAATGTCCAGACTGACTGATGTCTGAGACATGAAGGGTAGACCACCGAGCCGTCATCCTGCTGGGACCCTCCTGGTGGCAGAAACACAGGATCTAGTGGATCTGGTAGATCTGGATCGTGAGGGTTCAGCCTGAGTCATGTTGCTTCCTCACACTGTTCACATCGCAGCTGGAAGAGGGATGAAAACTGATGAAACGCTGATGAATACTTGAGGGGTTAGGGGTAGGGGTAGGGTTAGCCACTGAATCATGCAGAAAGCATGTTATTAATGTTGGATCTAATGAAACAAAACTGGTTCAAATATATTCAAGCTCAACACACAGTAGATCATCTTGTGATTCTCTGTCTGTTGGTCAGTCAGTCTGTCTGGTAAGTGAAATTGAAAATGCTGTTTCCAGAGATTCTAATGTAAGTGTAAGATCCCATGGAGGGTCCAGGTAGCAGAGCACAGGAGGGTGTGAGCTGTGTGGGGGAGAATGACACGATGTGGCTCTTTCTGCCAAGTGGACGAGGATCTCCCACAGTGAAAACACCCCCAGCCACCCCTCCTGGCTCCCTCCCTGACCAACCTCCTTGGTTTGGTTTCTTGTAACAGCATTTGTCCCTGCTGCTGGTGTGTGAGGTTGCTGCAGGACAGTAACACCAGCATGTTCCATAGGCAGACACATCCAGCACACATACTCCAATTAGGCTGTTGTCACTGTGCTGTCTTGCTGGCTAGGAGAGAGAGAGGGGGAGAGAGAGAGAGAGGGGGGAGAGAGAGGGATCAGATATTGTCGGAGAGAGAGAAAGAGAGCTCGTTCCCATTATTGTACAGCTTTGATTTTGACACCATTGGGATTCTGACACTGGTGGCCCCAGATAAATTTGCAAAGTGTGTTTCCATCAAACATGACCTGCTGCACGGCAATTATCCTCCCAGGACTGCATCATTTCAGCACCGGGTCGACCCTGGCTGTCACCAACTATCTTTCCTCTCCAATGATGGGGTGGGGGAGTGTAAAAGCATTTCCCCATCGCCAAATAATCACTCCCAGAAAGCATGCAATCTGTGGGGTCGGAGGTCATTTGACACCATTAACAAACAGCAGCTGACTCACGGGCAGAGCCATGTCACCTGGGGGTGTGAGTGGACATGGCTGAAAGGCTGGTTGAGGTTTGGCATCATCCCTCTCATCGTCTCCAGCTGGCATGAGAGCCTGTGCTGAAACGCTGTCCTGCTGTGTGACATACTTCTCTCCTGTGTCCCTCCCATCATCCATACACCACAGGTGAGGGGAGGCCCAGAGGAATATCCACGAATCAACTCTAACTGCAAAATAAACTGATTATTTATTATTATAATAATGTAAAAATTATGAATATATATTTGATTTTTTTTACAGATATTTTCACATACCAAGAGTTGTTACAACTCATTGAGGATCAGCACTTTTTTGGAGCCAAGATGGCCGCTGATGTAGATGTGGAGAGGCAGGCAGTCTGGACTAAATGATCTGTGTGATTCCTGTGGTGACCTGTACACCCTCCCACAGGCATCCGTGTGAGGATTATATCTTCATCATCATCTTGTTTGCTTCAGGCCTTCAGCAGGTTGAATGTTCTCTGGTGTATGGTCGTCCTATCTAAGTGCTGAAGGCCTCGGGTCAATGTTTTGCCCATTCATTTGACCTAATTCCCGCATAATTGTTTGCACGTTTAAATGTATTGTCGTGGATGCTTGCTTGAGAGAATTGGATGAGTACAGGAACGCTGACATCTTTAATCCAGAAGAAAAATCCTCTGGCGATAAGACAACCTTCACAGAAAACAGCTGTTCAGTAGGCAGGAACTGAATTATACATTTTTGGGGATTTATGAAATTATTGTCAACAGCATTATAGAAATCCTTTCATCTAGTTATGCTCCTACTCTAGTTTAAGCAGTAATGGCTCCAGTAGGTGACTGGTGCTACATTCTCACATTGTTAGCAATTCTAGCTTTGCTCCTACCACTGCTAGCTATTCCCCTAACCTACTGTAGTGTTAGCCATGCATCTAGAGTTAGCATTGCAACACTAGCTCTTCTCTTATTGTTAGCTACGCTCCCAGCTCAGCTCCATTAAATTAGCTTGCTGATCTGTACACCTCATCAGATGTTTCAGGTGGTCACTGGGCCGTCCTTGGTGGGGCCCAGTCCTCCTTCTCTCACCGTCCAGGTCTGGTGTGTGACGCACTCATCCCTTGTTTGTCACGTGCTGTTTCGTTACCATCTGCCCTCTTAACATTTAATGAGCTACGCTGTTCATCCTGCCTGAGAGCTGTGTGGAGGATCTATGTGTGAGAGAGAGACGTCGTTTCTCTAGAAATCTATAATTTACATCTTAGCAATTTGTCCCATAGTGTTCCACAGTGCATTTGCCCTCCAGTTTCCTCTCACAATAATGGAACAAAACCCCTTAGAATGGTTCTCTCTCTCTCTCTCTCTCTGCTCTCTCTCTATCTCTCTCTCTCTCTATCTCTCTCTCTCTCTCTCTCTCTCTCTCTCTCTCTCTCTCTCTCTGCCTCTCATTGTGTTCCTCAGCTTTTCTCTCTTCTTCTCTTCCTTGGTGGGTGCAGCTGTTCTCCGTGCCTGTTTGTGGGACGACGATGGTAATTAAGGACCAATTACTCCTCCTCTGGAGTTCTATTAACTAGCAGTTGGGGGCAACAGGCTGTAATCACCCACAGGGTCTGGCAGGGTAATAGCATGACCACAGTCACCACACAGGGTGTTACGGGGCTTATGGAGCATGTGGTGTCAGAGTCACAGTTTCTGCCCTCTGAGTGTAAACTTGGCAGAAGGGGTGATGAGGTTTAGGTGATGTTGTAGGGTTTAGCAAATGTGATGAATTTACCTTTACATTTTCACACACAGATGTGTCAAATTTTATTTTAGCATCTCCTAAATTGACAATTTGGTAATTGGCTACGTTGCCTCACAAAATCTCAGTTTGTGATGCTTGTGTGAAAAGGGTTGTCAGACGTACAGTAGGTGATCATGGTTTCTGCTTATGAAAGGGTGTTAGAAGAACTATCATTTTGTACGAGCTGTTACAGTTTCTATCGTCTTTCATTCTGTCAGAATAAGCACGGTTCCTCTGGAAGAACCAGGGTATGGCAAGACTGGCAGCTCCTCTGGAAGAACCAGGACAGCAGCAGCCATTAACCATGATGTGATTGCTTTGTGCAGGAGTTGCCCAAAGAGCAACTGAACGGAAATTAGGATCTAATGGAAGGGAGTAATGAAAAACGATGAAAACTGGCAGCAACACTCAACAGGCAGACCAGGAAAAGGAGAGAGAATTGCTTTGCTAATTCTGAGACGTTAATCCCACCAAAATGGAAGGAAAAGAAAGGACATTTTATAAAAGAATTCACTCTCTGTTATTTCAGTTTTTGCTTCTAATAGTTGCTCATCCCCTCCCTCTGCAGGTCTAATTTAGGATCCCATCTCCTGCGCTCCAGAGTGTGATAACACGTCTGATTTGAGCCAGCATGGATCCGGAATACTAGATCCTAGTGCTACAGTAGTTTGTGTAGCTCTGAGATACAGAACAGAGAAATATACAGAACAGGGAAAATCATGCAAAGACTCCCACTCTTTCTTTTCTTCTTTGCTCTCTCTCTCTCTCTCTCTCCTCTCTCTCTCTCTCTCTCTCTCTCTCTGTCTCTCAAGAAACACATGGAAACAACTAAATCAACACATTCGATGTATAAAGACATTCTTTAGGAAGATCAGGACATTATGGCCATGGGGGATCTGCCTGCCTGTGAGAGGGAGGAGCTAGTGCAGAGGTTAAGGGGATCCAGGAAGAGTGTCGATATCACAGGAGCAATTAAAGCTTTATAAATGGGCTCTGCGTCTCTCCAAATAAGGAGCTCCATCAATCTGGCCAGACAGAGAGGTCCTTAGGCTGTCGCACTCGCTTCTTGCCGCAATCTGTAGATTTCAACTTAGCAGAGAAATTGATAATCTGATTCAGGCATAACCTGGTTAGCCGCCGCGTCTGCTGTAAGCAGAGAGGGGGGGGCAGGGGGGCAGGGGGGCAGGGGGGCAGGGCTGCTCTCAGGCCTGTCTGGCCCTGGGGAGGGGGAAGGGGAAAGTGCTCACCTTGAGTGTTCACTAGCAGTGACGTACGGACACATTGCAGAAGCAGAGCCACATGACTGCGGACCATGTGTTATTCAGCCCCTGATTTCATATTGTACTTCCAGTATGCTGTAGCTGTTAGATCCACTGGAACAAAATGTTCTTTGACATCATCTACTATGTCAGCAGGCGACACATCCTGTATTGGCTGGAAGTCAGTCGTTGGCATTTGTCTCAAAGATAAACTGCACCAAGAGGGTGTCATGGGGAGAACTTGCATGTAGCCTACACAGTGTACAAAAATGTGTATTCAAAAAGAACTTAAACAAGCTTGGTGTCTAAGTGGTGTACACAGACGTGGACCCCCGGGTGCTGCTGGGAGCGGGGGGGCCCTGCGGCACGTTTCACCAAGCTGTCAGACGGACAAATGAAAAGCCGTTCTGAGGGCTGGATGTTCCCCACGTCGGGTGTCCTTCCCTCAAAACAATCAACAGAAAACAGCTTTAGACAGATGCAAATCACCTCATTAACTCCACAACCTAAATCCATTCTGCAGGATGAGAGCGGGAGAAAAATGATGGATAAAACATCTGCTGGATTTGCTCATCTGTGCCAAGCAGAACGAAGGAGGCCCACTGTGCAAGAGCGAGAGAGAGCGAGAGAGCGAGAGAGAGAGCGAGAGAGCGAGAGAGAGAGAGAGATGGGAGGTAGGCGGGGCGGGGGTGGTGGAGGCACGGTGCCCACGTCAACAAATGCCAGGGCTGTGAGGAAGGGGCCGTAATGAAGAAGGGGGAAAGCCGCGGCTAGCTGAAAGCCATCGCTAGCTGAAAGCCATCGCTAGCTGAAAGCCATCGCTAGCGCTAAATCCCTCTGAAAACAATTAAAGTGCCGCCGTTCCCCTCAGCCCTTGCCCGGCTGCAGACGCCTGGTGCTGCAAACGCCCGGTGCTGCAGATGCCTGGTGCTGCTGGTCGTCTCTTCTGACGCTCCCTTTTTGGGTTTCACAGCCTTCCTTCCCGGTACATTCAATTTCTCCTCCAATGTTTTTTTCTTTCTTTTTTTTCTTTCTTTCTTCTTCTTCTTCTTCAGGATTGTGCTGCCGAGGGCTGCGCTGTGCTGATCAGATGAGATCTGTGCAGCTAAGCTCCTACCCTTCTCTCTGTCTGCCAGCCAGGCAAGACATGACGACTAAGCCCGCTGGGTCAGCAGGGGACAAGATGTCTGCCTGATACCTGAAGGGGGAGATCAAAACTTGCCGTTCTCACACTTAACAGATCAACGGGACTAGCACTGAGCACACACTTGCTGGTGTGTTGTGGGTTAGAAGGGCTGTTGTGGAGACGCTAGTCATCCATGTCCTCTCCCCCCGGGATGCCCTCAGCCTAAACAACGCCATCTTCAGGGGAAATAACACTTTTAAATTCAACAATTCTACACATGAAAGAAGTGTAGAAAATAGTGCAACAGCTATTTATTTTATAATCATTAAAAAACATATAGATTGAATTGCCCCCAAGGAAGATGTCTTTTTGAGTGGTGGGTGGAGGCTGCAGTTGTGTGGGTTGCCTAGAAACGCCCAAGCAAAGACATTTTCCACTTTTCGGGAGTCCGGCTGCTCAGAGACTCAGCACTGGGGACGTCTCTTTGAAGCACTGAGCTTGCTCTCGCTTCAGCTAATGTGAGTTTATCTGTGTAATCCTGACGCCCACAGGGTCTACAGATACATGAATAAGCCTTTAATCTTCACTCTTTTGTTGTTCTTTCTTTATTTCATAATTTATTTGGAACAAAAGTTTGATATTTTGTGTTGTTTCTTGTCGTGGCTGAGAGGAGCAATGGTGAGCAGAGACCCACCCGACCTATGGCTCCTGGTCAACCCTGACCCTAACTGCCTAACATCCACACTTTACAATCTGGGAAGCTGGTTTAAAACGTCTACGTTCAGACACCGACCCAGTAAAAAAAAAGTTCCCGATCCAATGAACGGAGGTGCCGGAACAACTCAAATTAAGCCCTGCTTGTACATCTGGTTGTGATGTGTTTGCGTAAAAAAATGTTTCTTACTTGTGTTTACCTTTCTAACGTATACAGTAGATAAATCTAATTTAGAGTTAATTTTAAGAGTTAATTGTTGCCATGGTAAGCAGTTTGTCTTTCGCTTACAGATATAATTAAAACAACTATATTGCGTGGGAATAAGATGTAAATGCATGGCTGTCAGCCAATAAGAATCAGCTCTTAACAAGTGGCTGTCAGCCACTTGAGAGAAACCTGACAAATAAAAACTGTGAAAACAGCAGGTATTAATCTTTACAATTCAGCACAACCACGGCCATTTCATCTTGCTCCCTTCTGCGACCTCTGCACCAACCCTGCTGCTATACAGATTCTGTGTGCACCTATGTGTGTTGGTCTGTGGCTGTGTCTGTGGCTGTGTCTGTGTGTGGGTGTGTCTGTGGCTGTGTGTGTCTGTTGCTGTGTGTGTTGCTGTCTGTGGTTGTGTGTGTGAGTGTGTGTGTCTGTGGCTGAGTGTGTGTGGGTGTAGGCCTATGTGTATATGTGAGTGTGTGTGGGGATGGAAAATGCCACACAGCCTAGGAGGTGTGCAGGTGGGAGGGTCACACAGAGAGTGGAAAATTAGCTACTCTTCAGATTTCATCCAACACCAGCCGCTTTTATTTCCCTCCAGGCTTCCCTCCTCCTACTCTGTCTGTTATGATTGCAGAGCACAAGATAAAAGTGGGCAAGGATTGAATATGTCGTTGGTCGTGAGGTGTTTGTGTGCCCTGGGTGAAGAGAGTGACTCATTTTCAAGTATTCTCATGAAGCAGAAATAAGAGAAATCAGTCCCAGGCTACAGGCCTGGATGAGTGGCGTACGATGTTGATTAGACTGATTGTCTTGAAGTATTCCGTATGCAACATGCTAACGGTTACACGTTCTGTGTAATAAGATGACAGCATGTTCTCTTTTGAGAGAGACGCGTCAGTTTTACCATGTATTGTCTAGACATATGGGCCTGGTAAACATGCCAGTTGCTGCTGGCTAACCCCAGTGGGGCGTCCCCTCCCGATCCACTCAGAACACTTCAACAGCCTTCCAGATGCAGCGGCGGAGAAGTGCCGAAAAAGGGCGTCTGCTTAGCAACAAATTAATTATATATATTTACAATTAAATAAAGAATTGTGAATGTTGTGGTCCAGATGTTGGAGTTGCCTGGCTCTCCTGGCTCTCGCTGACAGGGCCCTGGTGTTGTGTGTGTGTGTGTGTGTGTGTGTGTGTGGTGTGTGTGTGTGTGTGTGTGTGTGTGTGTGTGTGTGTGTGTGTGTGTGTGTGTGTGTGTGTGTGTGTGGGCCCTGGTGTTGTGGAGCTCACGCTGGCGCTGCATATGCCTTTGTTGTTGTCTTCTTAACTCGACCCACCAGGAGGTTGACACTTAACAATCTGGAGCACGTAATAAACAGCATTACAGCTCATCTCTCTGCGTGCTGCTTGGGTTGTTCCTGTTCCTCGCCCTGGAGGGACGGGATAACGATTCATAAAAGCCAAGGAGTGTGTTCTCCTACAAGTCTCTTCTCTTTAATGTGAGGGCTCTATCTGGCCCTGGCCTTCAGTCCGTTTCCTTGAAAGAGGGTTGCGAGAGTAGCAACTCTTTGGAGCGTGGCTGAGATGAGTGTTTAAAAAGACACAAAAGCGTTTTCAAACGTGAAAATTCTTAAACGTGAGGAGAAAGTTGGAAAAGCCCTAGTCTGCTTTTTTGAGTTTGATCATTCGTCTTTCCTTGTGACAGGTCTGTTGGTTGATAACGTTTCATGAGTTTGTTACAGATGTGACAAAGTTTCCATTCATGTTGAAAAATATCCAGGACAAAAAAGTTGAGAATCTCAAAAGTTAATAGCTTGTTCTCTCACTGTTCACGTTAGATGACAGCTTTGAATCTGAAACACTCAAGTCGCTCTTCACCATTGTGACACCATTTTCAGAGTAGATGCTTTTGATTTCCTGTGGGAAGGTTTGCCAGAGTTGGGATCAAATTAAGTTATCATTGCAGTCACAGTTGTCAACCTGAGTTTGGGCTGAGCATGCTATCAAGTGAGATGTACTGCGTGGGAGGGGTGGTGGGGAGAATTACTTTAACCCTACATCCTCCTGGGTCGCAGAAATTAATTTACCTCCCCCATAGTGGACATTGGTTGTGGGCCTGTAACAATGCAACCACACAGCCCTGTGGATTTATTACTTGATCCAACAGAGAGGTTATCCTGGGAATTCTAATGATGTCATAAATGTGAACAATCTTAGGAACATACCACCCATTAACATACCAAAACAGGCAATCCGCAAGCTCATGTAAATCAACGTTGACTTTGCCGAACAATGAAGAGTTTGTCCTCATGGGAAGGTTTTCAACGAACGGCCCAGAGCCACTTTGAATGAGTCTGTAAGCTTTTACAGATGTTTGTTGTGACACGTGTTATATGAATAAAAACTGTTAGAAATCTATGCTGAAGTGATAATCAGTGGTTAACAATTTAACATTGTAAAATGTCCACATTTAATACCCCTTGGCTTAGGCTACTTCATGATGAAGAAACACCAGAGACAAAACTACTAAAAGTTTGCTTCCGACAAAGCTGACATGACAGAGAAATTAGCCGTGCCCACCCTGGAGACATTTAAATAATACAGAAAAGCCTCTGAACAAACAGGATAATTACGGCCTCCGGGGGAAGCACGACTGTCTCCTTGTTGCGCTGCCTGCCAACGCTGAAGCGGAAAACTGGCTCCTCATTAGCATATAGATAGATAGATAGATAAGATAGATAGATAGATAGATAGATAGATAGATAGATAGATAAATACTTTATTTATCCCGAGGGAAATTCAGGTATCCAGTAGCATAAAAACAAGACATACTTTAAACGCACATTAGGCTAAAATTAAGATATATATCTAAATTAAAATATAAAAACCAACAGTACCTACAATACTTTAACTTAAATTAAGATATAAAATTAACAGTAGCAGATTTAAGTAAAGTAAGGTAAGAACAGTGCAAATGTGTGTGCAAAATACAAATATAAATATAAATAAAGTGTCCATTGTCTATTGTCGTTGTCGTCCTCCCTGCCTTGACTGGGAACTGTTGTACAGTCTGATGGCCAGGGGGACGAAAGAGTTTTTTAGTCTGTTTGTGGAGCTTGACTGGGACAGCATTCGGCCACTGAACACACTCCTCTGCCTGGTGAAGGTGTTGTGCAGGGGGTGGTGGGTGTTGTCCAGGATGGATAGCAGTTTGTCCAGGGTCTTTCTCTCTGCCACTGTCACCAGAGAGTCCAGCTCTGTGCCCACTACTGAGCCAGCTCTCCTCACCAGTCTGTCCAGTCGACCGGCGTCTCTCCTCCTGCTGCTTCCTCCCCAGCAAACCACAGCATAAAAGAGCACGCTGGCCACCACAGACTGGTAAAACATCTGCAGTAGTTTTTGGCAGATGTTAAAGGACCCCAGCCTTCTCAGGAAGTACAGACGGCTCTGCCCTTTCCTGTGTAGAGCGTCCATATTTGCTGTCCAGTCCAGCTTGTCGTCCAGCTGCAGCCCCAGATACTTGTAGGTCCTGACCACCTCCACATCGACCCCCTCGATGGACACGGGTAGGAGATGTGGTTTCTTCCTTCTGAAGTCCACCACCATCTCCTTGGTCTTGGAGGTGTTCAGCTGCAGATGGTTGGACCTGCACCACCTCACAAAGTCCTCGACCAGGCTCCTGTACTCCCCCTCCATTCCATCCTTGATACAGCCAACTATCGCAGTGTCGTCTGAGTACTTCTGCACGTGGCAGAGCCCAGAGTTATGCTGGAAGTCAGATGTGTACAAGGTGAAGAGGACGGGAGAGAGCACTGTCCCTTGTGGTGCTCCTGTGCTGCTGACCACAGTGTCTGATATGCAGCCCTTCAGTCTGACGTACTGTGGTCTCTCCGTGAGGTAGTCCGTAATCCATGTAACCAGGAGTGGGTCCACTCTCATCTCTGTCAGCTTGTCTCTCAGCAGGAGCGGCTGGATGGTGTTGAAGGCACTGGAGAAGTCAAAAAACGCGATCCTCACAACACCGCTCTCCTTGTCCAGATGAGAGTGGGCCCTATGGAGCAGATAGAGGATGGCATCCTCCACGCCCACCTTCTCCTGGTATCCAAACTGCAGTGGATCTTGTGCGTGGTGGACCTGGGGTCTGAGGAAATGGAGCAACAGCCGTTCAAATGTCTTCATAATGTGTGATGTCAGTGCTACTGGTCTGAAGTCACCCGGCTCCCTGGGGTGTTTTTTCTTAGGGACCGGGATGAGACATGAAGTCTTCCACAGCACTGGGACCCTCCCCAACTGCAGGCTCAGGTTGAAGACATGCTGGAGTGGCTCCCCCAGTTCAGCAGAGCAGGCTTTAAGCATTCTTGGACACACTCTGTCTGGGCCTGCTGCTTTACTTGGACGAAGCCTCCTCAGCTCTCTGCTCACCTGATCCTTGGTGATGGTGGTGGGGAGGGGGGTTGGACTGTCCATGGGGGTGGAGGGTGGGGGTGGTCTGCAGTCTGAGGTGGTGGAATCGGGGGAGGTGATGGACATGGTGGAGATGTGAAGTGGGCCATCGCTGGTTGTGGGAGCTGCAGTATCAAACCTGTTAAAAAACAGGTTTAGCTGGTTTGCTCTTCCTGCATCCCCCTCTCCTGTGGTGCGGCCCTTCTTCTTGCAGCCTGTGATGGTTTTCATGCCATCCCAGACCTCCCTCAGGTTGTTTTGCTGCAGCTTCTGTTCTATCTTCCTTCTGTAGTCCTCCTTCGCCTCTCTCAGGTGGATCTTGAGTTCCCTCTGTACGCGCTTCAGCTCGTCTCTGTCACCATCCTTGAATGCCCTCTTCTTCCTGTTCAGGATGTCCTTGGCATTACTGGTGATCCAGGGCTTGTTGTTGGGGAAGCAGCGTACAGTTTTGATAGGGACCACAACGTCCATACAGAAGTTCAGGTAGTCAGTAGTGCAGTGTGTGACCCCCTCTATGTCCTCACCATGTGCTTCCTGCAGGACACTCCAGTCAGTACATTCAAAGCAGTCCCTCAGAGCCTCTGCTGCCTCAGGAGACCATTTCCTGAAGGAGCGTTTGGTCGTAGACTGTCTCTGGATCTGTGGTTTGTACTGTGGCGAGAGCAGGACCAGGTTATGGTCAGACTTTCCCAGTGGGGGCAAAGGAGTGGCAGTGTAAGCTTCCCTCACGTTGGCGTACATGAGGTCTAATGTCCTGTTCTTCCTGGTGGGGCAGCTTACAAACTGGTGAAAGTCTGGTAGTGTAGAGTCTAGTGTAACGTGATTGAAATCCCCGGAGACAGCGATGAATGCGTCTGGGTGTTGTGTTTGCAGTCTCGCGATGGTTGAGTGTATGACGTCACACGCGGTCTCTCCGTGCGCACGCGGAGGGACGTAAACAACAACAGCAATGGCGTGGGAGAACTCTCTAGGCATGTAGTACGGTCTGAGACCTACCGCCAGCAACTCGATGTCTTTGTCGCACACGATCTCCTTCACCGTAACATGCCCCTGGTTGCACCATCTGTTGTTTATAAACAGCGCGAGTCCCCCTCCTTTGCTTTTGCCGCTGCGCCCACAGTCCCGATCCGCTCTCACTGTAGTGAATCCAGGTAGATCCACATTAGCGTCCGGGGTGTTCTGGGTTAGCCAGGTTTCAGAGAGGCAAAGTAAGCTGCACTCCCTAAACGTCTTGTCCGTCCTCACAAGGGCAGCCAGCTCGTCCGTTTTATTGGTCAAACAGTTCACATTCCCCATTACTATCGACGGAACCGAGGGCTTGTACTTCCACCGCTTAGCCGTTAGCCTAGCCTTCACCTTCGCTCCGGCTCTGCGGCCGCGGCGCCTCCTCTTCAGCTCCTCAGGTATGGGGTGGAAAAAGCCGGCACGTCCCATTGTTTGGAGTGAAAGCAGCTTCTCCCTTGAATAAACAAGGTTTCCAACGCTATGCTGTCCGTGAAAAGTCAGTGTATCCATAGGATATATATAGTTTTACACAGGTAGTGTTACGTAAAGAGTTCAAAGTTTAAAAAAAACACACCTAAATTACTAAAAACAACACGACACGCACGGAGCTACTGGATAAGCGTCCTGCTCGCGCCGGCGCCGGAAGTTAAGAATTATATAAACCCTTAAAAGTCGTTTTCAAGGCATATGTGGTCTCCTGGACCCTGGAGTGAAGCTGGAGGTGTCACATCTTACAGGTGTGACATGAGAAGGGCTCCGACCCTCCCACAACCAACCAGCAGGACACCCGCTGAACAGGACTGACCCAGTACGCTGCAGCTTCCTAATCATGGTACTGCGCACAGATCTTTTAGGGGGGGATCAGAGAATTGGCACAAGAATCAAATGTTTAGAGCGGGACAAATAAGAGTACTCTAAGTTCATGAATTAAAGACATGGCACAGTTTTGGAATGACAGCAGCTTACACAGTGTTTGCTTAAATTAATGATTTACTCATATAATTTATTGACAGCCTGCTGAATGATGAATGACTGCGACAGAACAAACAATTTCAAATTGGTTTTTAGTTTAAACTTAATCCATTATGAGAAAGGAACAAAGAATTTGGAAAGTCATGGCGACATGAATAAATCAACAATAGAAATTCCCTGTTTATCAAACCTGAAACAAACATATGATCTATGCATTCCGTCTGCTATAAAATACAGTATACTGTATCTAGTATAAGCCTACATCTGCTCAGTTCCTGTAGGCCAGCCCGTTAGGCGTTTAGCTCCAAACCTGGTCCACACACCAGAGAGCAGCACATCTGATAGCATGTCTCCATAACTTCATTACTGTCAGCTAACCTCATCACTCCTTTATAACATTTCAGCTCACACGGCCTCCTCTCAACTGACGGTTTTACCTGCTCGATGCTGCTGACTTTGCACATCCCATTCAGGCCCACTTTCACATTTGTCACACTGTCATGGTGACAAAAGAATACAAACATGAAGCCCCGGTCTTCAGATTCCAGAGCTTCATTCAGTTATTTATCTTGTCCCGGAGTCTTGTATGGCAGCGTTGGGAGCTAACCTGTCAACTGTGACCCTCTCCTGGCTGTCTCCTCGCAGGTCCTGTCTCCTCGCAGGGCCTCCCACCCCGCGCTGCAGAACACCCAGCGATTTATGGGTGTCAGAAGCACAGAGGACATCTATTCATGAAACACTCATAAATAATACATGGTGGGGGGAGGGGGCAGAGGTGGGGAGGAGGGTCTTGATATGCCAACACACGACAGGTGGGTTTGAGTAAGAATTATTCCTGCAGATAGAAGCAATAGAAGATGTGTCGTGCACAGGCTGTCTAACACCCCAGGAGGAAAAGCAATATAGAGATGGTGGAAACGCAGGTGACAGGAAGCGTGAGCTGACATCCTGGCTCTGGCACCAGATGAGGACGTCTGGTATTATTGTGACTCGGGCCGTTGACAGTGTTCTGAGGTCTGGGATAAATAGAAATATAGTTGGTCAGCGATTCAGAGAAGGTGCTTCCAAGAAAGCCAGCCCTGACATCTTTTTTTCTTCCGTAGATGATAACTGGAAAAGTTCTGCTGTACAGAGAGCTTGCCGTGCTGAGCACATGTGAATAACATGACCATGGCACATTTAAGGAGCGACAGAACTTCTGAAATGTGGATGTCGACCAATGCTGTGAATGTTATCATTTCCAAGTGAAGAAGTATAAAGAAACCCTGATTGGGGCACCCTGGTAGCTCACTTTATAAGAGTGTGTACCGTGTGGGATGAGGCCTTGCTGCAGTGGTCTGTGTTCAAAACCAGCCTTGTCCCTCTCCTGCATGCTTTCCCTCTCCCGGCCTTTCCTGTAACACTTCAATTAGACCAATAAAGCATAACAAATGCCCAAAATATATCTTATCTCTGATGTTCTTCTCTCCCAATGACCTCCCTGAATGCAGGTCATATCAGCCTGTGTGGGGGGCAGGGTCGTGGGAGTGTGGGACCTCCACACTGAGGCAGCATGCTCACAGATGACACCGCCCTCATCCATAACAGTAATTGAACAGGACAGCTGCCAGCTCACCTCATCCTACATGCCTCGGGCATCACGGCACCAGCAAGGCCTTATACAGCTCCAGGGAACACAGGCTCAGAATGTGTCATTGATGATGCTTAAGTGCATTAAGATGTGGATGATGTCCTGGGAGCATACAACTGCTCAGCCTGGATCGACTGTTCAGACGTGAGGAGCCTTGATGGGCAGGCAGGACCTGCTGTCACACACCTCCATCCCCTCCCCCTGCAGGCCCTCGTCTGGCTCCTGCACCCAGGGCCGGGCTCCTCTAGGGGGGTAGTCGACCGGCGCTGGTGAGCTGACTACGTCTGCTGGTAGAGTACGTGCCTCTGCTTAGCAGCAAGTTGTAAAGCAAGTGGAAATTCGATAAATGGAAGCAGACACACTGCTCCCTCCCGTCCTCCCTCCCCCGCCATTTCACAGGACTGGGAGGCCTTTCAGCCTCACAGCTCCAGTATCGATTCTGAGTGCCTTGCTTGTAATGGTCCAGCTTTAATTAGCAGCTGAATGCCACGAGCGAACGCGCTAGTGGAACACATAAGGTGATGATTCTCCCAGAGGAGGCTGAGGGGTGCAGGGGCCAGGACAGGAGAGAGAAATCCTTTGATTTCACACAGATATTTACACAAATACACATGCAAGAGAAGAACTACTGGTGCAAGAATTAGATACAGGCATGTACGCAAACACCCCCGCCTTTTATGTTTTACTCTCTTCCTATTCAGTCTGATCCATTTCCTGTCTCTGCATATCTTCTTCTGTTGTTTAGTGATCCACTGCAGAAGGGACAGCCTGGTGTGTTTTGAACATTCTGAGCATGCCTCAACACACACAACACTCTGCTCTCAAACTCATATTGAGCAGTTGGAAGCGTGCAGACCCACTTTTTGCTGCCAAACCCTCGCATGGAGAGAAGCTGGCCCCCTGTTTCAGGAGGGCTCCTGCCAGCCTCACCGCTCCCTCCCTCCCTCACCGCTCCCTCCCTCCCTCACCGCTCCCTCCCTCCCTCCCTCACCGCTCCCTCCCTCCCCAGATGGCAGAGCGAAGTGGGCTGGCTCTCTAACGGTCAAATCTGTTCCCATTACTCCCCGCTGCATTTCCTGTTTTTATGTTTGAGTGTGAATCGGACGAGGCTCTGCCAACACCATCCATAGCCGCTGGGCCTCCTCGTTACCGTCCAGCCCTAACGAGATACCTGGCGCTCCCCTCCAGACCCTCTCTGCATCTGCTGCTGTCAGCCCCGTGCAGCCCCACGTCCACACGTTTGAAGTTTCAAATGTTTATATTTCCAAGCGTTTTATAAACCTTGTTTTCTCTTTCTCCCATATAGGCTGGGTGACAGGTGGGAGGCAGGTGGAAGGCAGATGTTGGCAATGTGGCCATGCATTCCATTTCGACTGTGGTTTTGTTAAAATTAGAATTTTTGATAGTTAGGCTACTTCTGTACAGCATAAACATTTGATGAAAGTTTTTCCTCAACAACATCTGTTTCCCCTAGTTTATTATAATGCCATGTTGGGAGCAAACTGGTTTGATTGGGAGATTAGTTTGGCAAGTTTCAATAATGGTCAACAAAAGTCTTGAGAAATAATGTTTTCTTCTACAGTAACTCCTCCAAACAAGACAATAATGCAATTTCACAAACATTTGTCATTGTTCCTTCATAACTGCTAAGATATTATATGAGATAGCAAGTATCCTTCCTCAATCCTAATTTCAAGCTTTCTGTGCGCTGTGAGACAGAGTTCTGGACAATTAACAAACACATACATTTACATGAAAACACACAACATAAAAAATATTCTCATCTCACATTTCGTATTGTAAGCCTTCATAATGTGGTGGTGTAGTGGATGTGTACCGTAAGGTGCCTCACATCACATGACTGACCCTGGGCCACCACTGCATACTGGCAGATCATTTTGTGTTTCCTCATTATGTTTAAACACGGTTTAACATCCGCATGGAACTAATAGAAGACTTGGATGCTGAAGTAACACAGCCAGCTCAGTAATAAAACACTGTACTTGGCACAATCCAGGGGCTCTCTCTGTCCACTGCGGTACGATGCATCTCTGATGCCCAGCCTCTCTCTGCCCACAGCATGTTCCAGCCTCGACAGGTGATCCGTCAGGTTTGTCACGAGGGGAGGGGAGGGGCGCTGTCCTCCAAACTCGTTACTCCTGGGAGCCAATCAGCTCGGAGACTGGTTGGCCCCCAGCCAACCAGCAGCTGTCCTTCTCCTGTGGGAGGGGCAAGGGCAGGGAGGAAGCCCGAGGTGAGAGGACCCTTTTAGAACGGGAACGGGCCAGGGTAACCCGATATAGAAGAGGGGATGTTCAGAATAGCTGGGCCAGGGGTAGTCCAGTGACAACGAGGACTTTTAGGGGTAGGACGTTGTAGGGGAACAAGGCAATCAAGGTCACCGCCAGAATAGGTTTGTCCTTCTGGTAAAACTGTGACCCAACTGTGAAGCCAACGCTAGCTTCATGTGCTGAAGAGCTTGTCTGTGACGCTGCCCACCCATAAGAGGCTAATTGCTCCTAGATTAGTAAATTTGGTTTCACTCTCCCAAGATCCGACTGTTTACCACCTGTCAATTCATGTACCGGAGATGTTAGCAAAGGGACATATTGTTTGAAGTAAAGACTATCGGAGGCGCTAACACGATGGAACCTTGTGAGGATGCGTGGCTGTCGGGAATGCAATTATGGCCTCAAACCACGCGGGTGAGAGGAAATTGTTGGCGGTCTGTTTCCTGACAGTGAAGAGCATTGTGGGAATTAGCCCGTGTTGTGGCGTATTAAACATTTAGAAGGTGTTGATTGCCTGGATCATTTTAGGGGCAAGCAGATAGATTTGTTGTCATGGCGATAAGGATGACAAGAGAGAATGAAAGAACGCGTGTTTGATGCGTCTGAAGTTCGCTGACTGCAGGAAGAGGTTAACCGGAGCCTTCCATGAATATTCACAGGGAAGCGTCCCTGGGGAAAAGAGACCCAATTAACAAATCCCATTAATTACGAGACTATCACAACTGATTAGGAGATGGTCGTCTGCTTCAGGCACAATGCGGCCCAGATTTTCTGCTTCACGGAAGCAAGTAGAAAATGACTGTCATGCAGAATCAGTGACTGCATGAGTGGATGTACCGATACAAGCGATTTAAGGTTGAAAGACGCCGCCTTTGAAACGCGGTATAATGTGGAAAATAGATGCTGCTAAGTACACGGGTGACATGGTGTCAGGTGACATGGTGTCAAGAGTAAAGAACATACTTTGGGGACAAAGTACTCAAATTCACAACATTTAAACGTAAAACACATTGACACACAATATGCTTAAAATGAAATGGTACTACTGTACGATGCCGAAATGTCCACAATGATGTCATCCCCGAACCTCTCCTTCCCTGTCCCTCCCCCACCCCCCTGGATGCAGGTACGCTAACGGCCGCCATTCAATTCAAGTCTCAGCATGATGTGGTGTTACATTTGAGACACAGCAGAGACTAATGTTATGATTTGAAAGCAACAGTCATTTCTACAGCAGGGAGCTTATTTGAAACTGAAATACCCCCCCTTTTCCAGTGCTGGATACCCCCCCCCGCCCTTCTCCAGTGCTGGCTATCTAAATAAAATGTGGTCTAACACTGAGGCAATTATAGAGCAAATGATGAGAAGTAACTTACTAAAAGTTAGATTCCTGTATATCACTTACCCACTAACAAATTGGGTTTTCTCGGCAGTCGTCATGGGGAATATGTGAGATCCATCGATGTTTCTTATTGACAAGATTGAAGCCAAGCACCTTAGCTGCAAGCCTTCGCTATTCACCACATCTGCACACGACCATGAAGTCACGCTGTAATGATTCGGTCCACTCTAAGTTATCATTTCACTTCCATGAACAATGCCAGTGGTCTGTACAGCGCGTTGGACTAACAATGAGTGATTACCAAATGAATAACTGGACTGTAATGCCTTGTTTGATTTTCTAGATTGTACATTTGCATGTTCCACACTCCAGAGTACAATGCAAGCAGTGGATATTGGCAGGCGTGTGGTAGTCTCACTGCACACAGCACCTCGTAATGCTAATGACAGAAACCACTGACCACTGTTTCAGCCGCGCTAAGCTAACAGAGACGTAATACCATTTTAATTGCAAGTGTGATTATACAGCTAAAAGAAACGGCGCTAGTTGATTAAATGCATTTGGGTCAATTTTAGAGGCCAATAATTTTTTGTGACAAAGCCACAGAGGAGGTGAGGTAATTGCGGGAGAACATAATCTCTCTTATTGTAATAACTAATAATAAAGCAGGACAGGTTTTTTTTCCCCAGACATAAAAGTAGATAAATGAGGACAGTGAAGTGCACATGTGAACAATCCAAAAAGGTGAGGCTAATTACTAATAAAGCACTTAGTCTATTTGCACTCATGGTGCAATCCAACGTTAATTAAACGTAATGTTCAGTGCCTTGCAGTTCTACTCTGCTCAACATGATGTGCTGGTGGTCACAACATCTCATGGTGTTCAGCCTGCACTGTGCTGGTGGTCACAACATCTCATCGTGTTCAGCCTGCACTGTGCTGGTGGTCACAACATCTCATCGTGTTCAGCCTGCACTGTGCTGGTGGTCACAACATCTCATGGTGTTCAGCCTGCACTGTGCTGGTGGTCACAACATCTCATCGTGTTCAGCCTGCACACTCTGGTCCTGGAAATGTGTTTCCTGTGTTAACACGGTCCATCCAGTCAGAGGCCTTCCTCTCCCTCCTGTGGCCATCCAGGCAGGGCTCAGGTGGCTGAGCGGTTAGGGAATCGGGCTATTAATCAGAAGGTTGCTGGTTAGATTCCCCGGCCGTGCTAAATGATGTTGTGTACTTGGGCAAGGCACTTCACCCTACTTGCCTCGGGGGAATGTCCCTGTACGTACTCTGAATAAGACCGTCTACTAAAATGTAAATCCAGTCAGAGGCTGTCTGCAGGCCCTCCTGTCCCTCCAAGGTCGTCAGGAGAAGGTCCGTCCACTTCCTGGGCATCATCCTGCTTCAAGGCAGTTGCTAAGGAACTGGACATGCACAAGAGCCAACCAAGGCAGATTTAGTGAAAAGATTTCCAGAATTGTTCGACCTTTGCTGTTTTTATGTAATTGGAAGGTATGACCAATGGCGATTCATGTCTATGCCTCTGACCTGCTAATATTGCCCAGCTACGTGTGTTTATGCAGTACCCCTGGGTTTCACTGGAACAGGTCACACAGGCACCAAATAACAGTTTCATAATGCTGCACTCCGTGTCCTAGACCACAAAACGATAGGTCAAAATGGTCAAATAGTTTTTTTTCATCCTTTCTCTTTTACAGCCCCTAATGCCTCTGGATTCAAATGAGGTGTAAAATCTGAGCCCTAACAGCGTCATAAACGAGGCGTTAAAGCTGCACAGGTCCACGTACGCAGGCAGGGATGCGTCACCAGCAGCACATTTGTAACCCTTCATAAAACCCCCGGAACGCAATGTGAAGATGAAAAAATCTCACTTGTAATTACAGACTAATTACCTAAACCTTCAGGTAAGTGGACTTTCATGAGCATATCATTTTTGTTTATTGAAGCCCATGACAGTGTTACTAAGCATGGCATGCTAAAAGCACAGTGTGTTCTGTCCACACAGAAACAAAACACTGTTGGAAGTCAGATTAAGATCAGCCTTTTCACAACATCATCATCTGATTGGAGGAACCTGATGATGACCAGTTGCATTTAGCTGTGTCCTGTACCAACCAGAAGTGGAGGGAGAGGGATGGAGGGGGAGGTGGGGGGGGGAGAGGGGGAGAGAATGATAAAGAGGGAGAGAGGGGTGAGGAGAGGGAGAGAAGGAGAAATATGACACCCCTGGGTTAGCCATGTGTGAAGCTCACACCGTTCAAGTTGCTAGGAGGAATAATTGGACAAAGTCTCATGCAAATATCCCCCCCTGAATGCCACAGAATGGAAGGTGGGATCTGCTCATTCATGCAGATGACAACCTGAGTCCTCGTTTCTCTCCCCACTCTGAATAATCAGGCGACCAGACGGCAGGGAGCCGGTGGGGGTGGCGGACAGAAACAGGAAGTCCTCCCGACACGTTAGAAACCCACAAAGAAGAGGAATCAGGCCTGACACGTTATAAACACACAAAGAAGAGGGAGGCCAGGCTGACACCAGGCTCAGTTCTCAGGATATGCGATTGTCAAATATAATAAAAAGATTCAAAGAGGAGCTACTGTATAAACAAGTTCTCTCTGCTAGTCAGAGGTGGCAAAAGTACACACATCCTTCACTAAAGTAGAAGTACAGATACTCATGTTGAAAAAGACTCTGGTAAAAGTTAAAGTACTGACTACACTCATGTTAAAGTAAAGAAGTGTGGGCTCTGAGTAAGAAGTAAAAAGCACCCATGACTAGAGTATAGTAGAGTCCTCATCAAGTACTCATCAATGATGCATAGATTTTTTCAACCTTTTAAAAGGTTTTTCTTTTAACTTTTTTTTCCTAAATGTTTTTCCAACCTTTCGAAAAAGTCTATCTTTTGTTTGTTGTGCGTGATAGCCAGGAAATTTTTTTTTGATCATGCCAGCTACAGATTAAAACTAAAGTAACAAGCTTTGGCTTGAAAATGTAAGAAGTAGAAACTACAGACGTGTGTGTAAGGAGTGAAAGTAAAAAAAAATAATAGTGAAGTTAATTACTGATACCAGAAACATCTACTTGCGTATGTCTTCAGTACTGTGCTGCTTGTTCAGAGTCAGACTGGCTGTCCTTCATGTCTGAGCGTACTGAACACATGCCTGGCTGGGGACATGGAGTACGGAATCTTTAACCGAGCGGAACAGTTGTAAGAGTTCTTGTTAATTAATTCCACCAGTTTGGAACATTCTACAACAGAGAGTGAATTAAAATGTTTGGGTTCATTAAATAGTTCCTGGCGAGTTATCTTTGCGGCCAGCTCTATCTTTGTTTTGGTAACTCACAGATCAGATCATGCTGTTAAGGTCACTAAAAATTGCCATGATGGTGATCGATCGCCAGGAACACTGATTGATGTTTATTTCAAAGCATATCCGTTACATGACCTCGTATTTAAGTGAATTCACAAACACACGACATGCATCCCTCCTAGATGACTTCCTCATTATAAGGACATGTCTTTGAGATGACTTTTCCTTGCAGACAAAGAGAGAAAAAGACAAAGGATAGCCAGGTCATTAAAGTTAAAGGGTAACTTCACTTTGAAGGGTAATACGGTGTAGAACGTTGTCACTACCTCGCTGCTGTGGTTCAGCAGGGCAGACTGCGGGGCGGGGCATGTGTGTCACCTCATTAAGGGGAAAACAGAGGAAACACATCAAACCGTTTGACTGAGAATAAGTTGATCTGAATGTAACTTTGTCCGACGTGTGTAAAGAGACCGAGCTTTCCCCTATGATCTTCCAAACCACACTGACCTGCCAGGTGTGTGTGTGCCACAATGACCTGAGTCGCTGACAGGAAGATAAGCTCAATTGAAAAAGCCGACCTCGACTCCAGCCTGTTTGTCAAACCGGATCAAGGAGACAAAAACTCAAAACAGCAGAAAAATAGAGCTATTGCTGCTTCAGAACTATGCATACTGTGTGAGCAGAGATGTGTGGGACCACAGACCCTCTGTTGAAGCTCAGCCTGACAACCAGCGCTACACCTGCCAGACGACAGCAGCACCGCCTGACTCCTGACGTCCTCGTTGTGTCACACAGAGACTATGTGCCCCCCCCTCACTTCCACCTCACACAGAGACTATGTGCCCCCCCCTCACTTCCACCTCACACAGAGACTATGTGCCCCCCCCTCACTTCCACCTCACACAGAGACTATGTGCCCCCCCCTCACTTCCACCTAATTGAGTTCCTCCATCGCCACCCTGCGTGTCAGCACGATCGCTGAGTGTCGCGGAGTGTCCTTGTCGAGCCACGCACGCTCCCAGCGCCGGGCGGACCAGTCAAGCAGCGATTGCCGGAGCTATACTGTCCTGCACATCGCTCTGGAGGGGAGGAGCTATACTGTCCAGCACATCACTGGAGGGGAGGAGCTATACTGTCCTGCACATCACTCTGGAGGGGAGGAGCTAAACTGTCCTGCACATCACTCTGGAGGGGAGGAGCTATACTGTCCAGCACATCACTGGAGGGGAGGAGCTATACTGTCCAGCACATCACTGGAGGGGAGGAGCTATACTGTCCTGCACATCACTGGAGGGGAGGAGCTATACTGTCCTGCACATCTCTCTGGAGGGGAGGAGTTATACTGTCCAGCTGGAAGCTGGAGAGAACAACAGCACACAGCTGGTAGCTTCCTACCAGCACCAGCATGTTCCCAATCAAGATAAACAGCTTTGTCCTCAAAGGGACTGCAGTAAAACTAATAGATGAAATAAATAATCACATTTACACATAGAGCAGGATTAAGCAGGACCATTACTCAGTCAAGTGTGCCTTGGCAGAGATAGTAACTATAAATGAATGTTTTTAATTTCCTGCTTTCGCGTTGTGCTGCTTCGCTCCTTCTGCTTAGTAAGCATTTAGAGCTGCTCTCCGTTTGAATACAGAATGATGAATGAGGACCTGGCTCTGGTGCATTCTGAGCACAGACCACACACACACACACACACATACACACACACACACAACCAACAATGCTCACTCCCACCATCCACAATACACATGCATACATACAATTTTTTTTTGTCATCCACACCATGTCATCATAAAGTGCCACATGTCTATTGTGAACATTTTGTCAGAACACAGACAGCTAAACACCCTGACAGTGTCTCAATGCAGGAAGGCCAGAACAGACAACATCCAGCTGGTAATGGGGCCTCTGCTCTCATCCCAGTACGGCAGCAGCTTACACATCCACAATCCGTGCCCCTCACAACTCCCCAAACAGTTTCATTCAAATGAGCCAGGCAGCCCGATGTGACAGCGGGGTGAAGATGAGAAGTGAGATCTGACGTGTGGAAGCCAGAGAGGATATCAATAAAGAAGAGCACGGAGAGCCAATTAGAGCTTATCTGAGAAGCAGCTTCCTCAAACTGAGGGTCAGGAAACAGGACAGAGAGGAAGAGGAGGAGGATGAGGAGAGAGGAGGAGGAGGAGGAGGAGGAGAGAGGAGGAGGAGGAGGAGAGAGGAGGAGGAGGAGGAGAGAGAGGAGGAGGAGGAGGAGGAGAGGAGGAGGAGGAGGAGGAGAGAGAGGAGGAGGAGGAGGAGGAGGAGGAGAGAGGAGGAGGAGGAGGAGGAGAGAGAGGAGGAGGAGGAGGAGAGAGAGGAGGAGGAGGAGGAGGAGAGAGGAGGAGGAGGAGAGAGGAGGAGGAGGAGGAGGAGGAGGAGGAGGAGGAGGATGAGGAGAGAGGAGGAGGAGGAGGAGAGAGAGAGGAGGAGGAGAGGAGAGAGGAGGAGGAGGAGAGAGAGGAGGAGGAGGAGAGGAGGAGGAGGAGGAGGAGAGAGGAGGAGGAGGAGAGAGAGGAGGAGGAGGAGGAGGAGGAGGAGGAGGAGGAGGAGGAGGAGGAGAGAGGAGGAGGAGGAGAGAGGAGGAGGAGGAGAGAGAGGAGGAGGAGGAGGAGGAGGAGAGAGGAGGAGGAGGAGGAGGAGAGAGGAGGAGGAGGAGGAGAGAGAGGAGGAGGAGGAGGAGGAGAGAGAGGAGGAGGAGGAGAGAGAGGAGGAGAGAAAAGAATGTAGAGAAGCAATGATAAGGCAGAAAAAATAGATGTATGTTGCAGGGTGAGAATGAGCACGCTCCCTCCCAGTCACACACACACACACACACACACACACACACCTGTACACATACACTCACATGCACACATACACACACACACACCTGTACACATACACCCACATGCACACATACACCCACACACACACACACAGGAAATGGCAGGGGTGGAGAGATGAAGTGATATTCCAGCACCAGTACGATCACGCAGGTCTCTCCTTGAGTCCACCAGCAACCCCAGTATCACTGCTGTCCTTCTGGGTGTCACACGCTTACATGGCATCCTGCATCCTAGAGTCTCATATAGAATTACTTGTCAGCCTCCCTATTACTCTAATGTTTGACAAGTATATAGTATATTCATTTATTCATTCATTTATTTTATATATAACATATCTGTATCATGTTTAGTTTAAGTTGATACTCTGCTGTTAGGTAGCTTGGCTTGTGGAAAAGATACAGATTTGCTGGTGAAAATCCTCCATAAAATAGATAAAACTGATAAGAAACTCATCTTTAAACTCCCATGGTTTTATCTCAAGTTATTACCAAGTTAGTGAGCAAGGAAAAATAATATGAAAAAAATTATAATCAAAAACCCACATCTATTTAGGTCTGCAAACAACGGGTTCAATATATTTTGGGATAGATGTAGAAAAAGGATAACTCATTTCATTTGTGAAGAGGAAACTGTTTACAGAAGGCTCTGTCCCTTTATATCATCTGTTAGATTCAATTGAATGCTTCTTTAGCTGGACTGCAGTAATAAAAATGGTAATAGAACTGGAGGAAGTTTGGGCCTGGCACCTCTTCTCTCTGCTGACGTTCAATCTGCACATCCATGTGGAAATCAATGAACCTTTCAATGAGATTGCGTGGCACGACACACTTACCACACACACACACACACACACACACACACATACACACACACACACACACACACACACACACACACACACAAGCACACTTACCACACATGCACAAATGCAGTAATGAAAGTATACTTCTGTAAGATCAAAAACAGATTGAATAATCCTGAACATATACCATGTCATACTATTCTGAGCAGGCACACTGTACATATGGAGCCAGCACTCTAAATAAATTGGATCAATACTGCACATTGTATACATGCACTAATGGGTATTAGCTTTAGATGTACAATACTCCCATGAACGAATGCAAGCCTTTGTGACCTGGCTATTCACTAACAAATAACATATACTGTATAGTACATTACTCACTCCCTCTCTCTCTCTAACTCTCTCTCTCTCTAACACACTTTCACCCACGGAAAAAAAAACATACAAACATAAATACATATTTTGAAAAAAGTATTTCCTCTTTCGTTCATGCGGGAAGCATTTTCCCTCAGTGCAGACGAAAGATAAATGCTTAAACCGCTCAATAACAACTTCAAAATTTTAAATAGTTGAATGAATCTGTCAATGAGGAGATATAGCTTTCCTCTCAAGAGGGAAACCGCATATTGATGAACTAATACCTCCCCTCTGACGTGTTTATTAATTCCATCTGCGTTTATAATAATAAATAATAGAATAGGAGCTCCTCTGCATTGCTAATAAAACACGCTTCCAGTTCTGTCACGTCAGTCTGCTTCAGGAGGACGAGTGCTAAACACTCACGCTGGCATTAGGCAGCCAATTATAAACCCAACCTCATCATCCATAACAGCAATACTGCCTGGTTAGAGCGAGAGAGAGACACAAAGAGAGAGAGAGAGCAAGAGGGAAGAGAGAGATAAAGAGAGAGACAGAGAGATATAGAACGAGAGAGGGAGGGGGGGGAGAGATAGAGAGAGAGACAGAGATAGATAGAGATAGATTGAGAGAGAGAGGGGGGGGGATTTAGAAAGAGAGTCTCACCATGTAGATGTTTTCTCTCTGTGGGTGACAAACATTCCCAACTGGGTGGGACACACACACACACACACACGCTCTCAAATGGAGTCCCTGAAACAAGCTGGGGGTGAGTGTGATAGTAATGAGCTGGTGGAGGGCATTAGGGACTGCAGAGGCTGGCTGGGAGGGTGGAGATGAGCTGTTCTCCACAGGGCTCACAGCAACAGGAGAGCCTGACATGGGCAGGAGCTCCTCCCCCGTCAGGACATCATGGGCAGGAGCTCCTCCCCCGTCAGGACATCATGGGGAGGAGCTCCTCCCCCGTCAGGACATCATGGGCAGGAGCTCCTCCCCCGTCAGGACATCATGGGCAGGAGCTCCTCCCCCGTCAGGACATCATGGGGAGGAGCTCCTCCCCCGTCAGGACATCATGGGGAGGAGCTGACCTCCTGAATCTAGAGGGTTCCTGAGCTTTGAGAAGGAGGCCTCAGAAGTGCCCACTGTGCAGATTAAATATATGGTTTGAAAAGAATTACATCAAGTACCAATAATTCCCCTAATCGTATGCTGCTTATCTGTAGACCGGAGAGAGTTTGTCAGAGGACAAACTTACTCTGGGAAAACAAGTTGATTCTGAACACAACGTTTTGAGGCTTAAATAGTTAAGCCTAGTTTATAGGGCTGAGATGCCTGATATCATGTTGTTCAAAATGCTGAATGGAGGGTCCTTTTGTTTCTACATCCCTCAAAACCTTTACAGGATATACATATATATCTATGTAGTCAATATCTTGGTTACATTACATCAATATATATCTATTTAGTCCTCACTATCTTTGTTACATTACATAAATCTTTCGTATCTGAGCATCGTGATCTCATGGCGTTAAAATGTGGACTTGGGCTCATGAAGCTCTCGTCCAGACAGCAGATCTCTCTCCCTTCCGCCAGCCCCATCACTCACCACACCATCTCGGAGGTGGAAACAGTGATCCAGACATTCGCTCTGAAAGGTTTTAACTGCTACTTGAAGCATGTAATATCAGCTGCAGAGCCGGATATGAGAAACGCTTCAGAAATGTGCCTTATTCAAATGTGACGAACCTCTCCATTTGGCTGTGGACGCTGTGGGCCAACACGGGACTGTGTATTTGCATGTGTGTGTGTACAGTACAGAAAGGGTAGTGAATGTGTGAAGAAGTGAGTGTATGAAAATGTGTGTGCTTGCGTGTGTGAGAGAGAGATAGTATATGTGTGTGTGTATGCATTGAAGTGTTTCTGTGTGTTTAGTGGAGTGGTGCGGTGGGGCTGCGTTTGTGTGATAAGCTGTGATGAGCGCTGAGGGGCAAGGCTGGCTGGAGTGAGTGGTGCAGCCAGGGGAGCACAGGCTGCTAGCGTCCTCATACCCATCCTCCTCTCCCTTTCTGAGGAGAGAGCTGAGAGCTGGATGCTTCTCTCCTGGAGCTTAGTCACATTCAGCTTTAACAGCACATTCCAAACACAATCTAAACCAAGAATCCCATCGTCATCAATTATTACTCATTTCACAGAAATGGGGAAATCCATACCTGAAAACTATCTCCTCACTCAGTGCCAGGCCTGGTACCAGATGGTTGGAGTATTTGTGTGCATTCATCCTGTTGGGATTCAGATGTTATACACTGTCCTGTACCCACCTTTACTTCACTGGCGCCAATAGACCAGAGCCTTTCTAACACACCCTAATGGATTTTGAGGCATAGGCAGAATGTTTTTGACACGGTGCAGCAATGGCTTCTTCGCACTTCCCTCTCTGGGACGAAGGGAGGAACCAGCACCAGGGTTGGCTCATAAAGACATCACATGATTTCACATCTACTGACACAACAACAACGGAAATGTTGATGATTATCTTTTTTGTAATTTTATTTTTTAATGTGTGTGATTCCTAAATGAACAACCTGACGATTCTAAAACGGCCTCACTGGCAGGGAGGGATGTGAGCGTCTCATACCTCCCCCGGCGTCCCCTGGGCCTCCAACACCAGGCTTATTGGAAACTGCTGGTGTGAACAGAGCCTCTCTCCCCAGAGACGGTGTCGTGGGTTGTGTAAATTGCCCGTTGCTGAACATATTCTTGTGTTAATTGATTTTCCTCCTCTGAGGAATCCACAGTCCCACACCCCCACCCCTCCAACTTTCACTAATCAGATCTAACCATCATGCCTGCTCTATACACTGCTGTCACCTGTGGTTGCTCTATACACACTGCTGTCACCCACACCTGTGGTTGCCCCATGACTGTCACTACTGCATAGTGCTGCTGTACACTTTACATGAAGGACAACTTTACGACACATTCATGATACAGGCCATAAAGACTTCACACCACACCTTCATGTGACACACACGGGAAACGTTTGGTCAGAAGTTTTTTTTTAAGATCAAAACTATTCACAAGATTTGAATTTCATATGGGAGTCGTTTTAAAACGATTTTATATAGTTAGTTCAGGGTCACCTTTTCTACTTGATCTGTGAAAATAGTTAAATCCCATTCTCATCATCCTCTTCAACATCTGAGTAACCAAAGATAGGGGCTGACTGAGTCAAAACGCAGAAGAAAGAATCATTTTGAAGCATAATGAGAAGACTGAAGGGTTGTTCTTGTAAAAGTGGATCCATTCAGTTCTGGAAGTTCCCTTCTCCTTATTGTTACATGATAAAACTTTGGCTCCATTTTAAAATCTTAAAGGTCTATTTTGACAAGCTTTGTTACCTGTGTGGGTGTGGGGTCAGATGGGGGTCAAATTTGATCAATTTTTCCCAGTAAGATAATGCAATCCCACTTTTATCAAAATGATAACACTTCCTTCAATCAAGGCCTCCAGGGCTGCTGGATGTATTGAATTTCTGCTGAGCCAAATTGATTGAGATGGCTCAGATGGCTGCTCCTGGACTGAGGATCTGTAATTCGAGTGTCACATTCTTCTGCCCATCGTTCCCGACTGCAGCCCCGGGTACTGAAGCGCCTGGGCTTCATGCGAGCCTGAAATCGCCTGATCAAGACTGACCTTTGAGTGACAAAGCTTTTGACACTCATTAGCTAATCAACTAGCCCTTAATCAAGCAGCTAGCTCTCCAGTGACTGAGAAGCATGTTGTCTTGCTCGTGGCCATCGTGACGCTCGTTATCTTGCGTGTAAATCGCCTGTAGTCCTTGTATCCCTGCTACGGCTATCTTTATCTCTTTTTTTCCCAGCGGTGACATTTAAGTTCCATGGTAGACTGGGTATATCTACAAAGGGTAAGAGAAATGAAAGTCGAAAAATTGATTAAGACAAATCTGACACTTTAAGAGGTAACCAACCTCTGATTTGCTTCATCGTTCAACTGTATTTAATACTTTTCCCACATTGTGACATTGCTGATCACTTTTTATGCTCTCTGCTAATTAAATCCGGTTGGTGTTTTCCAAAACATTCAAATCTATAATAATCCTCACCACGCTCCCTGCATGTGTGTGTTCCATCGCCACAAGTCTGCCTTCACTGTAGTAGCTTTGTAATGACTGCAGCTTCTACAGTCGAAAATGGTGGCTTGGAAAAACAGAAACAAGGACCCACAGGGTTTGTCAAAAGAGGAGAAAAACAACAACGGATGAACAAGCACTTCTCTGGAAAGCCTGGCTCCTCTCATCAATTATTGAGCACTAATCATTGCAATTACTCCATTCCCTCAACAAGTTTCTTCTTCTGGTAAAACTGCGGGGAAACAAAAGGGGATTTGAGTTGCAGTTCAGACAGCTGCAAAGCTCTGGCTCTGTGGGCCCTGTCTCATGGTTAATATTGTAACTGTGGCACACAGAGGAGCACTAGTGCGTCCACATTGGCATGACATGTGTCTCAGAGTGAGACAGTGTGTTTCCAGGTGAACAGAATGAGTTCCACCAACAGGATGAGTCATCGTTAGATGCAACTTCACCCCAACTCAACCGCCACCTCAAAATAGTCTTCTATCTCTTGCGATGTCTAAAAACACCATGACATGAAGAATGCAGAACAAACCTCTTCATCGCCGTCACTCTGTAGCCTGGGCGTCCTACGGGGACAACGGGGAGATTGGTTGAAAAGTGACGTTGCAATCGAGGCCTCAGTCTAAACCTTAATGATGCCGTTTTCCTCCAAACCAATTTGAATTGATGAAAAGGGAAATTAAATCTTGTTTACGAGACAGCCTTGATGGCGGATGCAGAGTGGCAAGGCGTGCATGCCAGGCGTGGGTCGTCTAAAGCAGATTGTTCCAAGTGTCTACATGATTGACTAAGTGAAAACATATGGTGAGGGGAGGCTCGGGGGGACTGATGGATCTCTCTAGAAGATGTTCCACTCTCTGCTGTTCCTCCTCTCTGCCCCCTCTCCTCCTCTCCTCCTTCTGCTCAACCCTTTTCCGGCTGAAGTGCTCCTTATGAGGCTCCCGTCAACGCCACATGACGGGGTCGCAGGTATAAAAGCTCCAGCGATCACCATGCATCCATTTCCTCTCCACAGCTCACCCCAGTCACCCCTGCCCACACGTGGCCTCGGTCCTTCATGACGTAGGTGTCTCACAGACGCAGGGGCGATGCTGCAGAAGTTCTGATAACTGCAGAAAGTTATGAGATGGAAGACAAAGCATCACCGTAAAAAATATAAATTGAAACTCTTCTGTCATTCTACTCTGCATGTACACGTCTGCTGCTGATGTCACAGCGGTGTGTCTTCCTCTGGTGCTGTGTTCAATCAGCGCACCATCCACCTCATGTTGACGTTTTGCTTCCTCCACCAGTTTTAGAATCTCAAGTTTTTAATCAAATGTAATCACCCTACCAGTGTGACTACGTGTTGATGTGGCGAGCTAGGAGTCATTTATTATTTACATCACTGTGGTGGAAAATAACCCAAGCAAAGCTACTGGCATACAAATCCCACAGTATACATGATCACATCCAGAGATGGGAAGTAACAAAGTACAAATACCAGGAAGCAAGGCAGAAGGCAAGATGTTTGTTTTTTGTTTCAAAACTAAAGTTTCGAAAGGTTGAGAACATATTTTCTAAAAACTGTTTCGAAAGGTTGAAGAAAGATTATTGATGAGTACTGGATGAGGACTCATCTGGCTAAACAACCAGCCATATATGATAAAGGAAAGTAATTTCCAGGAAGAGCAACTCTGGCGATGAAGACCTTCTCTCTCCCTGACTGCAGTAACCAGAACTGAAGCACCTGAAGATAGAAGACGTGTCTGAATTTTTCTGTCTGGGGTCATTCCTGACCACCTGGTAGGTAACACTCTGTGTCGCTGAGGAAATAAAAAACTAAGTTTGTTTCTTGGAGGAAAAGATCCCTTGTGAAATATGGACTCTGTTCCATCTGGTTGGAGCTAATTAGTCTTAGTCTGCACTCCTAAATCAGTTTCTCATCTGGTTTCTAGTGGGAATGTCCATTTGTTTGAGGTTTATCAAAAACGTCACTGCTCGAGTTCAAACAGTTCTCGCATGAACCACATGAACTTCCAATAAAAAATGTACCCTGGATGTTGTCAGGACTATCAATCCCGTCCTTTCATCAATAGATGTCCTTTTTTGCATTCAGTGTAATTTCCCTGCAAACTGAGCGGCGACTCCAGACCTGTCTGTACCAGCTGACAGCAATCAGGACCCACGTATCACGAGCACAGACGACGTTTAGCGCAGGACGTATAAAAAAATGCAACGTCAGTATGGAGACACATAAAGCTTTCAAGTCCTGCGTTATCCGATCCCATAAAGAATGCAGAGGGTCAGAAATCAAGCACATATGAAGCAGCTGCTGATTCAGGCTCTGTGATTTGCAGGGCTTCATTTGCAAATGCCATGAGCAGGCCAATACCTTCACCAGCCAGGGGAAGAGGGGCAGGGAGACTGGGACAGGGAGACTGGGACAGGGAGACTGGGACAGAAATGTCATCCTAGGACACATCAACAAGATGTATCTTAATTTATTCACTTCAATGGCACGCAATTATAATGAATAATGCTATTGTTTAATATATATCTACGATTCCACAAAAACATTGACAAAGTCAGTGTTAAAAAATCATACAAAATCACCCAAAATAAAAACTACATTACTGGAGCAACCTGCTGAAACTGTAATCCAGAGGTGATAAAAATAATACAATAATCAACTGTGCATGCATCATCCAAGTTGGCACTGAATTTATCTCCCAACTAAATAACTTGAGTTTGAAGGAGTAATTTGTAAATGTTCTTGAATAAATGATTTCTTCATGCATTACAAACACTTCTAATGAGAAAATGTGTCTTTGTCGGTACGATGTGTGAGTTCAAACACTGAAACTTACACAACATTTTCATAATTTGCTAAAGTAAAAATAAATAAATAAGTTAAGCTAAAGTAAAAAAATAAAAGCTCCATGATGTTGAATAGTCTCTGTCTCTCTATTTTACACAGTTGTAAGTGACCTTGGATCCATATCCCTCTCTCACACTGTTTTGACGTGGGCTCTTACAGGAACCACGGCAAGGCCCTCTCAGCAGGGGGCCAGAGGAACACGACGCCGGAAAATCGAATCATTCTGAAGATTCAACTCATGGCCCACGGTGCACCCTACATGATTCCTTCTGTTCTGTGTGCCGGATCAGGACGTAAGATTTCTCTTTTTCCTCATAAATGTCCAGCAGACGAATAGTGTGGTCAGTGATCTGCCTGGCTTCTTCTTTGAAATATGTAGGACTACATCTTATCTCAGTTCCTACATTTCCTTGATGGATTTTCACACCAGAACCTTAAGGAGGTCCAATAGTAATATACTTAATTATACATGCTCACTTTCAGGGGTACGGGGTACACACTTCTGGAGTGATTGATTCTCTGTCAGACGTTGTGTGGGAACAGAAGGAGGGCTATGCGACGCTCGAGCATGCCAGAGGAAGGAGGCATTAAAGCAGCTGTCATGAGCTTTGATTTGGAGTAGGAAGTGCAGGGAGCACACAGGTGGATCCCTCCAGGGGACACGGGCTCTGCTGTTTGACGTGCCGCAGCGTGAGGACAGCGTCCCAGGCTTGGGGTGAACGCCACCTAGAGCTGCAAGGAAACAGCAGGTTAGGGATGAAATATCACATTCCATGAATTTCAACTCGTCCTCATGCAATTCAGATGGGATGGTAAAGATTCACTCGACTATCAACTGCAGAAAGCCAAGGGTGTCTCAACTGCACATGACATGGGTGTGTGTGTGGTGGGGGGGGGACATGTCAGAACAGGAGGAGTAGTACTTAATGCCAACATATATACATTATAACAGAAGATACTACATAGAGAACACCAGACCTGACACTCCTCTCAACGCTCACCTCTCCCCTTATCTCACCATCATTCTAAGGAGTTGAACTGCTTTCAATAAAAATGAGCTGAAATTAAGCTCTCCCCCAAGCCAATGAGGGATGTTATCTGCACAGAAGTGACAGGTACGCTTTGCTTTATTTACCAGAAGGTTTCTGTGGTCAGAATAAGAAGCAGGGGAGGCAGGCCTTTTTACTCATATTAAACTAATGATAGGCTCTAAATTTCTTTGTCATAAATCACACTGGCAGAGTAAACATTAGCAAAGGGTCCTCATTTGCAATGTGAATGTATTCATGTATTTATCCTGACATGGTTTATGATTACACTAGCGTGCCCCCTGAAGGGTGGTGAATAATGGAACACAAGAGACAGCATATTAGAAAATAAATGGAAAAAAAACAAACAGGAAAAAGGGAAGACATTTTGAAGATCCTCTTCCCTCTCACATCAGGGAGCAGAAGTGCAATTCTGTCGGTCAAATGGCACTGCATTTCAGAGAAAGTTTCACAGCACGTTGATTTGGTTTTTCACTGTCATTTTTAAGATGAAATCTAGAAAGTTGTGACCGATGATTGGTTCTTCTTGAGAGAATGACACCAGTTTATTCAGAATATTGATTCTGATTCTGAAGATACACAGATTGTTTCTCTGTGTATCTAGCATTCTGAGGACTGAGAGGTTGCTGCTCAGAGGAACGTAGTCAGTTGACCTAAAGCAGTTTGTTTCAGAGGAACGTAGTCAGTTGACCTAAAGCAGTTTGTTTTAGAGGAACGTAGTCAGTTGACCTAAAGCAGTTTGTTTTAGAGGAACGTAGTCAGCTGACTTAAAGCAGTTTGTTTCAGATTCCATCAAGCAGATGGTAACAGTATTATGAACCAGATTACCATGTCGACACACAGGGACTTTTTCCTGGAACTGATTGCCTGTGTGATATTCTCAGGACAAGTGGGCATTAGTTGTGTTGTTTACTTTGACTATGATGGAGAAGGGAACATGAAAATAAACAAAAATGAAAATAAAATCACTCAATCACACAACTCAAATGAGTGTTTGGGTGCATACTAGGGGGACGAGGAGAGAGGAAATTAGAGAGGGAATCATTTGTTCCCAAGCAATTTGTTCCAACATACAGAGACTAACCCTGAAACACATCAAACATGTTCTGAAGCAGGCTTGATACAACAGACCTCCCAGTGCAAAACCAACATCCACATTCCCCCTAACAATCACATCCACATTCGCTCCAACACCAGCAGGTTGGGATGTCCAGCAGCTAAAGGTCTGTTTTCTTCTTAGTCTTCCAGGTACAGGTATCAGTTTTTTAACTGTGACACAAAACTAGCTGGGAAGTCTAATACTATTTACACCCAATCCATGATTATATTTATGCAAATACTACATACTTATATAGGATACTTTGTTTATTGGTCCAGATAAATTGTTGTTGTTTCAAAAGTCAAATGTGCTGTCATGTACACAGACCAAGTCTCGAAGAAGTCCGTTTCAGCAGTGGCCTAGAGATGTTGACAGCTATTCTGACATCACCTTTTGTTCTTGACAAACATGATTAGACTGCAGTATAGAGGGTCGCTGTTGTATGTCACGCCACACAAACAAACTGTCATTGGCATAGCCATGGTTATTCTCTCTACACAGTTAGAGGAATGTGAGCTGGAGAGCTTAAATGTTGATGTGTCATTTAATGTGGCTTTCAATTTGACACACTTCTAAATCCATTATGCTTGTTTTCACAGTTTCTACTTCCTATTAGATGTAAACGATTCAGGCCATATTTCACCGTGGCACTTGTATGTGACAAGACATGTAATTATCTGTGGGAATGTAAAAACAAATTTACACTTTTATAATCTTATTAGCAGATTAGGACTGTGAAACGGCTTAGACATTGATGTCTGTTTTGGGGCAATATGTTGAAATGATATTAACTTATCTAAAGCATTGAATTGACTTTCTCATTCTGAGTAGTTTGTGGACATAAACAAACAGAATCAGCTGATATAAGGCTGACACCTGAGGCTTTGATGTGACTGAGGTCACATGACACACTGGCAACAGACTGAGCATCATTTGCTATGAACACCCAGTCAAATATCACCGTCTGGAAACAAAAACAACAAATATAACAGGAAGAAAGTTATGGAATGTTTTCAAATTACAGTCCAATCACAGAGTCAAAATAAAGGCAAGTAAAAAATAGGAGAGCATTGTTTGCATCGTTTGAAAATAATCCTATTAAAAAAGCAATTTGTTACACTTCCAACAGCATTTTTACTGCTGCTGTGATAGAGTATACTTGTGGGTCTTGAGAAGGATAAAGGAGGAAGGCATATCACAAGATGAAAACACACAGGCACATCGCTGGGTCTCACTCTGAGAATTAGTCCATGAACACAGAAGTGACAGAAGTGATTGAGTCTGAAACATGATGAACTGAAGGGGAGGAGAAACCAAAACAGGAGAAAGGGATTAAACAGTCTACAAAGATGTTTCATAGTGCCACAGCAGAGCGCAGGGAGGAGAGAATTACAACTCTCCTGAACATCCCTGGATCTTTTACTGCCTGTTTCAGAGTCAGTATTCACTGTTTTAGTCAGTGTTCGCTCATTAAGAAGAGCAAACAACATTGCAGTATTCCTACTTTAAAAGATCTCATTAACAACGTGTCACATCGCTGAGCAAATAGTCAGCTAATAAACACTCAGTTTAATACCCTGAGCCATTGAAGCACCATTGAGCTGCTAAGAAAGAAATCTCTCTTAAATGAGTTTTGCCATTTTCGCATTATTTCTTGCAACAGAACACTAGCCATGATCCATAACCACCCTCAGAAAAAGAAGGGCTTTCAGTTTAGGGGACTAAAATGGGTTGTTTCTTAATCATCTCGTGGCTCTGGCTTGTGGATTACAGCGCTTCATTGGTAATTGTGTCCAAGGGATTGTGTTTCTGTGCATTGGGAAGTATAACTCATACAGTATATGGTATGTGTGAATTGGAGATCTGAAATTGGTTTCTAATTTAACAGTAGGTTATTATAGGCTCTGTAAGGCACAGTCGGAAGTTAATAACTTGTCACATTGTCTTAGGTGACCCAATGGGAAAGGAGGCCAGGGTTTACACTGCAGTCCCCCCCATTATTGTATATATGTATTTATTCTTACAGAAGAAGAACACCAGCATTGTGTTCTGGAGCTGGTATTTCCTGTCCTGCAGCAGTAGCCTAACCAACCTGAGCATCTTCACAGGTCCCCTGCAGGGTTAACCTGAGCATCTTCACAGGTCCCCTGCAGGGTTAACCTGAACATCTTCACAGGTCCCCTACAGGGTTAACCTGAGCATCTTCACAGGTCCCCTACAGGGTTAACCTGAGCATCTTCACAGGTCCCCTACAGGGTTAACCTGAGCATCTTCACAGGTCCCCTGCAGGGTTAACCTGAGCATCTTCACAGGTCCCCTACAGGGTTAACCTGAGCATCTTCACAGGTCCCCTACAGGGTTAACCTGAGCATCTTCACAGGTCCCCTACAGGGTTAACCTGAGCATCTTCACAGGTCCCCTACAGGGTTAACCTGAGCATCTTCACAGGTCCCCTACAGGGTTAACCTGAGCATCTTCACAGGTCCCTGCAGGGTTAACCTGAACATCTTCACAGGTCCCCTACAGGGTTAACCTGAGTATCTTCACAGGTCCCCTGCAGGGTTAACCTGAACATCTTCACAGGTCCCCTGCAGGGTTAACCTGAACATCTTCACAGGTCCCCTGCAGGGTTAACCTGAGTATCTTCACAGGTCTCCGCAGGGTTAACCTGAACATCTTCACAGGTCCCTACAGGGTTAACCTGAACATCTTCACAGGTCCCCTACAGGGTTAACCTGAACATCTTCACAGGTCCCCTACAGGGTTAACCTGAACATCTTCACAGGTCCCCTGCAGGGTTAACCTGAACATCTTCACAGGTCCCTACAGGGTTAACCTGAACATCTTCACAGGTCCCCTACAGGGTTAACCTGAACATCTTCACAGGTCCCCTGCAGGGTTAACCTGAACATTTTCACAGGTCCCTACAGGGTTAACCTGAAGATCTTCACAGGTCCCCTACAGGGTTAACCTGAACATCTTCACAGGTCCCCTGCAGGGTTAACTTCACAGCTGCTGGCTGCACCTCCAGACTCCCTGTACAGCCACTGTAGAGGACATGAGTTCTCCGGTCTCTGACACCAAGATGAACTGCTGTGTGAGTCTCTTGTCATGACAGGGACATGTCCCATGTCACTTCTGTGCTTGAATGATGCCAGCCCCATGATTCCTCTATCTATTTAAAACACATTCAACAGATGAGAAGGAGACAGACAGACATTAGCAGAAAGGAGTTCTGGCTTTAATTAAAGCAGACCACATTTGTCACAACCGCACTTCCAATTAACGTAACGCCTGGAAGCATGTGAAAAGTGATCTGCACCTTCAATTTTAATTTACCTTTCACAGATTGAAAAAAAGCATCACTCAAATGTTTTTTTTAATCCATTCTACTTTTAACATTTTTCTATTTACACCATATTCACATCTTTTAGCATTTCTGTGACGTGTAACATATATTTTTTAAACATTCTATTGTTACTGGCAAGGTACCAAACATTGTGTTCTGTCTAAACATGGAGGTTTTCATCCAGAAAACTGAAAAGAAACATGCATTCATCAAGCAGACTTCAGACCCCGAAGGCGTCCGGTCCAGGAAGTCAAAACTCAACTTGACCTCAGCTCAGACCTGCGAGGAGAAACCCTCTCCTGTTTATCATGTGCAACAGCTCCTATCGGTTTCTTCTTCAGGTCCAGATCTCTGATGGAGTCTGGACAGGGAGATCCAATTCTATAGATATCTCTTTTAAAATTTCACATCAATGCAGTTCTTTAGAATATGGTGAAGCTTCCACAGGCTGCTCTGCAGGACTCTGGTCAGACCTCATCAATGACTCCATCGATCAATCCCAGTGATGATCTAAAACCACCTAATCACATGTCTCAGGTCTCTGACACGTTCAGCTTGGACATATAAAGCCAGTCCTAAACCCCAGCATGGTGTAAAGCCAGTCCTAAACCCCAGCATGGTGTAAAGCCAGTCCTAAACCCCAGCATGGTGTAAAGCCAGTCCTAAACCCCAGCATGGTGTAAAGCCAGTCCTAAACCCCAGCATGGTGTAAAGCCAGTCCTAAACCCCAGCATGGTGTAAAGCCAGTCCTAAACCCCAGCATGGTGTGTAAAGCCAGTCCGTAAACCCCAGCATGGTGTAAAGCCAGTCCTAAACCCCAGCATCATCACCTGCTCCGTTATCTAAAACAAGACCGAGCCCCTGCAGGACGACACAGACTTCATCCTCTCCTAAGTGGAATGTGATATCTGGGTATCTTATCTGTAGATTCGATTATGTCACAGCCACAAACACTTCCCACGTTCCAGCAGCGATTATGTTCCTGCGATCGTCTTTCAGACTTGACCTCTGTATGACCTCTTATTAAACTAAGGGCTTTGTTCTGCAGCCAGACAGGCCATACATCATACTAACGTCAGCCTCCATCTATTACACACAGTCTCATGCCTCTGTGGAAGACTAATGATACCATCTGATTTATGGATTCCATATTATGTATGTACATACAGTACTGTAGCGGTGATCAATGCAATCAAGGAACACATCTGCTCCAGTGATATAATTGGACATAATGATATTGATATAACAGTGTAACCTTTGTTAAAAAATAAATTGAAAAGCAATGAAATATTAATGGCTGTTGGTGTATACTGTACCGTGTCAGTGCCAAGGCTGTATTGCACTGTCAATACAAACTATTCAATGCAACTAATCAAAATACCACCATCTTCCCTTATACCAACTCCTAAAATAGCTTTTATCATCAATCACAATATGAGAAAGCGTTCAACTGTGCAGTAATGCCAAACTTGGCTGGTTTAGTGTAAAATACGTCATGAATTTAGGACCCTGTTAATATTCACACTATATAATAATAATATACAATATTCCCCAACAGTTTGAAATACATATGAGGCTGTTTATCCAGGTTCTTCTGTTAGCGTGTTAGCATGTTAGCGTGTTAGCATGTTAGCATGTTAGCGTGTTAGCGTGTTAGCATGTTTCCGGTCCAGGAACTGTTCTCTCGTCCTCCCTGGATGGAGATGTTGGGAGTCTGTGCTTATCAGATATGCTTGGCATATTCCCTGAACCCCACACCAGACAATTATCACATATCCTTCAAATCAGCAGAGCTTAATTTGATTATAATATCCTTAGGGATCCCAGCAGTAATCTGAAATTTACCTACAAAAGATTTCAATTTATTTTCCCCCAAAGGATGTCTGACATTGAAGTAAAGGGAATGTAAATCTTTTTGCAGATGTTCACTGAGTGTGTTGAAGGAGAGACAGGCGGGGACATGCTCTGGTGAAGCTGAATATGACTCAGAATGACATGTATCAGAAATCAACCCATAAAACTAAACACATGTTACACACAGATGTACTGTAGCTGGCTAAACTTAGAAGTGAGAATTGTTCATTTAAACATTCAGTAGTCAGGGAGGATGACGGGGGGGGGGATGAGGGGAAGAGGGTGGGGGGGAGAGGGCGGGGGATGAGGGGGGAGGGGGGGGGGATGATGGGGGAGGGGGATGAGGGGGAGAGGGCAGGGGGATGAGGGGGAGAGAGGAGGGGATAAGGGCCGTTCAGAGGCCTCCAGGCGTCTGGAGCAGCAGTCCATCCTCAAATGCTGTTTCCTGTCTGAAGATGGACGCCCCCGCGGGCATTCTGGCCTACGTGACCTACTTCCTGCGTCTGAGACAGCAGTCGCTTGCTTTAGTCAGTAAAGTATGACAGGATGGACTGAGCTCAGACCGTGAGTCTCGGATCAGAGACGGTTAATGAAGTCAGCAAGCCAGTGGTCCGTCAATACTTGAATTTTAAGTGTTTTGAAAGATCATCTTTGTAAGCTAATTTCTACAATAGAACATACTTCATGGTAGATGCTTGAATGATCTCCTCCCTCCCAAGTCCCTCGTACTCCTCCTCCCTTCTACCTGTTCCTCCTCCCTGCTCCTCCTCTCTGCTCCTCCTCCCTGTTCCTCCTCCCTGCTCCTCCTCTCTGCTCCTCCTCCCTGCTCCTCCTCCCTGCTCCTCCTCCCTGCTCCTCCTCCCTGCTCCTCCTCCCTGCTCCTCCTCCCTGCTCCTCCTCCCTGTTCCTCCTCTCTGCTCCTCCTCCCTGTTCCTCCTCCCTGTTCCTCCTCCCTGCTCCTCCTCCCTGTTCCTCCTCCCTGTTCCTCCTCCCTGTTCCTCCTCCCTGCTCCTCCTCCCTGCTCCTCCTCCCTGCTCCTCCTCCCTGTTCCTCCTCCCTGCTCCTCCTCCCTGTTCCTCCTCTCTGCTCCTCCTCCCTGCTCCTCTTCCTCCCTCTGTACCCGATGTTTGGGGGTGCAACACATCTCCTTGTCAACACAAGCTTCAACAAGCATCAACATCAAATAATATTAGTGTTCTGTCAGCCAATGACAGCCAGCTTGTGTGACAATGTGCACACCCCAACATACACTGACCTGGTTTAGCTGACAGAAACATGATCATGAACGCACAGCCAGTTCCTCCATCTCTTCCTCCGGCAAAGATCTGATCACCATCCTGCATGACTGCCCAACCTGTCCTCACGTTATTGCATTTCAGCGGTGTGTTCCCCAACACTAGTGAGGATGCACACACATCACATAGAAACTCCTGCATGCCCTCCTTCCATGGACTCGGCTTCTCCAAGCCCAGCAGAGCCGTGTTCACACTAGTCTGAGTCTCCATCACTCTGGGTACTGGCCCACTGTAGGCAGCAGTAGATTGACTGATTGATTTCCAACCCAAATGTAACTGAGTTTTATTCAAATAACCCCAAAATGACTGAGAGACATGTCCTGTATACGGACATTGGTAATACTTGATTACATTATGTGCACACATGTTTAAAGTCCTGGTGCATAAGCTAATGGGATTTCAGCACTGTTTATCTGGTCTTCACAATCATCCCATCATATTTACTTGGGTGTTTATTCAAGGGTCTGACCAAACAAGATAAGAAACCCCTCTCAGATTTGAATCCCAACCAGATAATTCAAATCAGATTCCCAAACATAACCCTGTCAACCATGCAGGGAAGAGCAGTCATCTGGAAGGGACAAGTCTGCACTTGCATCATTTCTGACTGTATTGTGTTGGTATGGCAATAATCTGGATAGTAGATGTGTCCTACTGTGTCCTACAGTTCTGCCAGTCAATTCATCATCGTTCGTGTGCCATAACTAAAACAGAATCAAACTCAATTTATTAGAATAGTTGGATTATTAAACAGTATTTGAATAAAAACCTGTTGTAGTCATTTGGTTTGGATTTGAAAGAGAAACCCTGTATGAACTGAAGTGACACCTCTACTTAGAATATCCCCGATCATGCAGTCTGAACCCTGGGAGATGACATCATGTGGAAGCTCCCCCGTATAGGAGATCCAATCACTGGATTTGAGAGTGTGTGGTTGCTGAAATGTAAACTCTTAAATATTCACAAGGTCCTGTAGAGTAAGAATCTTCCATCCCAGTGATGTGATGTTGTGGGCCTGGGCATGTGGTTACCATCCAGCTGGGAGAGGTGGTGAGGGGGAGAGGTGGTGAGGGGGGAGAGGTGGTGAGGAGGAGAGGTGGTGAGGGGGGAGAGGTGGTGGGGGAGGAGAGGTGGTGGGGGAGGAGAGGTGGTGAGGGGGAGAGGTGGTGAGGGGGAGAGGTGGTGAGGAGGAGAGGAGGAGAGGTGGTGAGGAGGAGAGGTGGTGAGGGGGAGAGGTGGTGAGGGGGAGAGGTGGTGAGGGGGAGAGGTGGTGGGGGAGGAGAGGTGGTGGGGGAGGAGAGGTGGTGGGGGGGGAGAGGTGGTGAGGGGGAGAGGTGGTGAGGAGGAGAGGTGGTGAGGGCGAGAGCAAGGTACCCCAGAGAGGGAGAGAGGTACTGGTGTCACTCAGGTGACCCTGCTGTGCCAGGTGACCCTGCTATACCTGAGGTCCCGTCCATTGCCTCCTCTTCCCCCCACCCAGCACCCCATCACCAGTCCAATCACAGCCTTTTGAATAATTCACCACTCTCATCAGCTATAATCTGATTATTCACCCATCCCCTTCAAAAATGAATTATAAAACAACCCAGCCAAGGATCTGGCTTGGGCGGCCATTACCATATGATGTGTGCTGTTTGTCAGTTTGAAAAGGAAAGGTGTGTGTGTGTGCGTCTGTGTTTGGGAGGGTGGGCGAACGAGGTAGGAGGAAGTTAGAGGTGAGTGGCCCCCATCATATTAAGCATCAGTCTGTTTTTCCAGTTCTCTCTTTCTGTCTCCTCCCCTTCCCTCTCTCTTCCTCGCATCTCTTCTCCCCTCCAGTCTTTGGCATTCTAAGCAGCAGGTGAATGATTCCCATTGAAATAATTGATTGTTTGTCCGGTGGAGAGATGGTAAATAATGGATGTCTTCATCAGGCCTGGTGGACCCCGGCAGTGAGAGTGACGGCTGGTTTTAATAAGCAGCCCCCTGAATGACACAGCTCTGCAGGGGGAACACACAAGCCTTCTGTCTACTGTCACACCAACACAGAGCAGGAGAGGGTGGGGGCGAGCACCACCAACACAGAGCAGGAGAGGGTGGGGGCGAGCACCACCAACACAGAGCAGGAGAGGGTGGAGACGGGCACCACCAACACAGAGCAGGAGAGGGTGGGGGCGAGCACCACCAACACAGAGCAGGAGAGGGTGGGGGCGAGCACCACCAACACAGAGCAGGAGAGGGTGGGGGCGAGCACCACCAACACAGAGCAGGAGAGGGTGGGGGCGAGCACCACCAACACAGAGCAGGAGAGGGTGGGGACGAGCACCACCAACAATATCATCCCATAACATGAATCCTTATACATCTGATTATAGGGGAATCCTTTTCCGAGGTAATGTATCTCCTTATATTGTGCAGATTAAACTGAGCTGTGAGCGTCAATGTTGTCCATGTACAAGCTGCCATTTTGAAAGAGGTATTTAAGGTAGTTCTGTTGCACCATCCCATTACGAGTCAAGCACCTGCTTATCGCAGCTCACAAATCTGTTTACAAACAACTTATGGCACTTTTTGCTGGGAACAGCTTCAATGGCTTAAGCACATGCTCATGCAAGCCTTAACCTTAACCCTCTAGTAACCCAAGCATATGTTAACCTGTGATTACATGTTGCCAACAAAAAAAAACTCTGAAAGAGAAACACTCATGCCAAACCATAGTGAGAGGCCGTATCAGTCAACCAATCATGAGTGGGTAAACTGCAGCACAAGCATGTGTAGTGTTTCCTATTGGACGCTGATCTTGAAACGTGCAAATGGATGACTCAGTGGAGAAGGTAGGCTGGAAGGCCTCCATTACCCGAGAGTGGAAACAGTGTGCAGTGTTGGAGCCTGGTGAGAGAGGACATTCTGTGTACTGCTGTTGTAACTCTCCCCTGGTGAGAGAGGACATTCTGTGTACTGCTGTTGTAACTCTCCCCTGAGGGATGAGGAAGTGCTGCTCTCTAGTACTCTTATGGAAGCAAATCAGTGCCATAATGTTTTGAATTTTAAAAGGCATCGAATACTTAATATTGAAATTTAAACAACACTCAATTCTCATCTGAATATATTTAAATGTAAAATAAAATTCAGGTTGCTCAAATTCGGGCCTAAAAAATTTGAGCCGAAGATTTTCCATCTGAAAAAATTTGAGCCTATAAAATTCGACCCTAAAAAATTAGAGCCTATCAAATTCGAGCCAAAAAAATTACACAATATGGTGAATATTGAATCATCTGTGTGATCCAATCACGGATTTAGTATTCAATGCAGGACTCTTCAATGAAGAGAGGCAACACTCTACAAGTGTGTACAGCTTTCTGTGCTCACATAGAGTTCTCTGTGCTAACATACAGCTCTCTGTGCTAACATACAGCTCACTGTGCTAAAATAGAGCTATCTGTGCTAACATACAGCTCTCTGTGCTAACATACAGCTCTCTGTGCTAACACACAGCTCTCTGTGCTAACATACGGCTGCATCAGACACAACCGTGTCGGCTGCATTAGACGTCCTTACAGCCCAGCTCTAAGTGATGTCGAAGTGTGTGTCTGGATTGAAATGAGTGTTGCTTCTCAGAGACTAGGGCTCTGGGGAGACTTGTGATTAAAACCAGCCTCAGCTGGCTGAGTCAGGAGGTCTCGTCTGGGAGGGGCGGAGGGAACCACCTCGTTTACCAACGACTGATACCATCCTGGTCTCCCATGTTAGGAGAACACTGGTTTGGTTCAGAACAGCGCTAGTCTTTTATCACGCCAACTACTGAGGTTAGTCACAGAGATACATAACAGGAAAGAAACTAAAAGAAAGTGCGCTGATTTGAACTCAGTGACTTGAGTGATTGGATCACCTAGTGAACGGCTCCACTGCCGCTCTCCACGGCTCCGCTCCAGGGAGGGAAGGTTCTCTGGCAGAGAGAGCTGCCTCTACTCTGCTTCTACTCTGCCTCTACTCTGCCTCTACTCTGCCTGTAAACACACTCGTCATGTGAAGCCACAGTCTGCAGGCCTCAAGCTGTCCTCTCCTCTGCCAGGACCACACTCCTGAAACCTTAAAGTGCTAGTGTGTGTGTGTGTGTGTGTGTGTGTGTGTGTGTGTGCGCATGTGTGTGTGTGTGTGTGTGTGTGTGTGTGTGTGCGCATGTGAGTGTGTGTGTGTGTCACTTAAGATTGGCAGTCTCCAGTGGCTGTCTGAAGATCAAGCAGATCAAGGCAGCGCTGCTGAAACACTGCTGGGTAAACATACCACACATACAGCAATCTGATGTGCAGGAAAACACCAGTCCAGCAGGGCCACCACCACACAGGGCCACCACCACACAGGGCCACCACACAGGGCCACCACAAGGGAGGAGCGGGGGAGGAGGGAGGGAGCGGGGGAGGAGGGAGGGAGGTCTGGGAGAGATGGGGTCTGACAGGTCCTCTCCCCTCATCAGAGGATGAGGAGGAAGATGGCAGAGAGACAGAGGGAGCTTCAGGATGAGGAAGATGGCAGAGAGACAGAGGGCTGTTTCAGGATGAGGAGGAAGATGGCAGAGAGACAGAGGGAGCTTCAGGATGAGGAAGAAGATGGCAGAGAGACAGAGGGAGCTTCAGGATGAGGAAGAAGATGGCAGAGAGACAGAGGGCTGTTTCAGGATGAGGAGGAAGATGGCAGAGAGACAGAGGGAGCTTCAGGATGAGGAGGAAGATGGCAGAGAGACAGAGGGAGCTTCAGGATGAGGAAGAAGGCAGAGAGACAGAGGGAGCTTCAGGATGAGGAAGATGGCAGAGAGACAGAGGGAGCTTCAGGATGAGGAGGAAGATGGCAGAGAGACAGAGGGAGCTTCAGGATGAGGAGGAAGATGGCAGAGAGACAGAGGGAGCTTCAGGATGAGGAGGAAGATGGCAGAGAGACAGAGGGCTGCTTCAGGGCCCCGTGTCAGAGTCCCATCTGGGCGACCAGAGAGAACGAGAGCAGATGAGCTGGTATAAAAAGATGTGCATGAAACAGTGAGCATCAACATGCTAACTCAAGTGTGTTCATGGATGCAGCTGAGGAGGGTCTTAGATGGTCGTCTGGATGTTGACTGTGTGATAATAGAATGGGTATTAGACACTTAACTGTGTTCAAAGTTGCACAACATGCCCATCCTACTGTCCAGGAAGGCAGATGTGGCCCTACAGTCACATGATCATGTGGCCCTACAGTCACGAGATCTCTTAGGAATATTTAATGTTGCCAAATGGATCACAGGCCCTCTCGTTGAAGCTGTTTTCTGTTCATCATGTTTCTCAATCACTGCTAATTAAACACACAAAGACAAGTGCTCTTCACACTATTGTGATTTCTAAACAATATAGAAATGAGAAAGAGGCTTTTTTCTCTGAGACCCAAACTGTTCGTCCTGTTTGCATGCTGAAGTACAGAGCCTAGTCACAGGCGAGGAGAGGGCACTGGGCCCAAAACAGCTTTGTGTGTGTGAGTGTTGTAGGGTGGGGAGGGTGTGTGTGCGTGTGAGGGAGGGAGGTGGAGAGGTTGTGTGTGTGAATAGGTATGAATGTACGAGAGCCCATTTTGAATGTGTGTGAGTGTGTTCATGACAGTGTGTGTGAGTGTGTTCATGACAGTGTGTGTGAGTGTGTTCATGACAGTGTGTGTGAGTGTGTTCATGACAGTGTGTGTGTCTGCTGAATGTATTTCAGAGGTAGTGTTTCTGTCCTCTGTCTCCAGGTCTGCATCTTCTCCTCCTGTAAACTGGAGGTCTGCCTCCCCCATGCTGCAGGTCCTTAGTGAGCGATGTGTGTGCCGCGCACAGCTCCGTGATTAAACACTGCTTCCCCCAAAACCTCTTTTCCTCTGACAGAGGAAGGGAGAGATAAGAGCGATACTGAGACAATCAATACCACCGGGAGCACGGAGCTGTTTAGCATGTGAGGGAGGCCCAACTCTTACAATCACAGACACACTATCCACTCTGGTCTCAGGCCTCTTCAAGATGGACACACACCCCTTGTAACATACACACACACGTACACACACAGGCATGCATGCACATACACATATATACACACACTCACACAGCCATCTCATCCTTCTGTTGTTTGTAGTTCTAAATAGGATGAAGCTGCCGTTCGCATGAGGTTAAAGGTTAATGAACCCCCGACCCCTCCTCCCTCCCCCCTCTTCCTTCACCCCTCCTCCCTCACCCCTCCTCCCTCACCCCTCCTCCCTCAGCCCTCCTCCCTCACCCCTCCTCCCTCATCTAGCACCCACAACCAAGCCTATGTGTGTATATATGTGTGTATAGTGTGTGTGTGTGATGAACACAAACTGACCCTCAGATCACAATGTTTAGATACTCAAGGTCAGGCTTCCACTGTCTTTATCTTTCATGACCGCTTCTCTCATCGAGCACACACACACACACATACACACACATACACACACACACACCCACGCACGCGCACACGCACACACACACACACACACACACACACCACACGCACACCCATACACACACACACACATACACACACATACACACACCACACACACATACACACACACGCACACCCACGCACACGCACACACGCACACACACACCACACACACACACACACACACACACACACACACCACACACCACGCACACTACACATGCACATGCTGTAATCGGCATTAAAATATGAAACAAGCTACACACTCAGTACTAACACACACACATTCCATGCACCCAGACGGCTAGTTCTCTCTCCCAGCGCTCCACACAGCGGCTGTCACAGCACAGTCACAGCACAGTCACAGTCCTGTGAAGCCGACAGGTCCAGATGGTGCTGTCAGCGAGGCCCGTCCCCAACAACACACCTGTGACAGTATGCACACGTGTGGCCAGTCACGACGGCTCTGCGCTGGAGACTAATTATCAGCAGCAGGCCAGCTACCTCCCCACTCCCCCAGGGCACCTCCCCACGCCCAGGACACCTCCCCACTCCCAGGGCACCTCCCCACGCCCAGGGCACCTCCCCACGGCTGCTGGGGTAGTTACAGACTGCTGGGGTTGTGGAGAGGGGCAGTTATGGACTGGTGGATGCTGCTCTGTGTTGCAGTGGATGCAGTTGTTTAATGACTGATTCCTTTTTAAGTTTCTATTGAGCTAATGACTTATTTACATAACTCGTTCAGAGTGGTCCTCTCCTGAGTCGAGTTAAAAATCATCAAAAGTTAAAAGCACGCCTGTTCTGCATGCAGTGGATACAATTACGCCAGTGACTTTGAAATGAACACATTATACAAAACGGACACATCATTCTCTCACCATTCAAAATGTTGTCATGCCTCATGACAGTAGGCTGCCTCGGGGCTCACAGCCTAGTCTGAGGGAGATCTCTCCTACAACACCAGCCTAGTCTGAGGGAGTTCTCTCCTACAACACAGCCTAGTCTGAGGGAGATCTCTCCTACAACACAGCCTAGTCTGAGGGAGCTCTCTCCTACAACACAGCCTAGTCTGAGGGAGATCTCTCCTGCAACACAGCCTAGTCTGAGGGAGATCTCTCCTGCAACACAGCCTAGTCTGAGGGAGCTCTCCTACAACACAGCCTAGTCTGAGGGAGCTCTCTCCTACAACACCAGCCTAGTCTGAGGGAGTTCTCTCCTACAACACAGCCTAGTCTGAGGGAGATCTCTCCTACAACACAGCCTAGTCTGAGGGAGATCTCTCCTACAACACAGCCTAGTCTGAGGGAGATCTCTCCTACAACACAGCCTAGTCTGAGGGAGCTCTCCTACAACACAGCCTAGTCTGAGGGAGCTCTCCTACAACACCAGCCTAGTCTGAGGGAGTTCTCTTCTACAACACAGCCTAGTCTGAGGGAGATCTCTCCTACAACACAGCCTAGTCTGAGGGAGCTCTCTCCTACAACACAGCCTAGTCTGAGGGAGCTCTCCTACAACACAGCCTAGTCTGAGGGAGCTCTCCTACAACACAGCCTAGTCTGAGGGAGTTCTCTCCTACAACACCAGCCTAGTCTGAGGGAGCTCTCCTACAACACAGCCTAGTCTGAGGGAGCTCTCCTACAACACAGCCTAGTCTGAGGGAGCTCTCTCCTACAACACCTCCCCATGCCATCAGCCTGGTGCTTGTGAGCCTTGAGCCCCCGAGCTCTCAGAGAGGGAGGGAAGTGGAAGCACAACTGAGGAGCAACAAAACTAACCCTGTGATATTGGTACCAGTCCGTCAGAAAATGGCGGCTAGATGTGGCCTGTTCTAAACGTGCCAGATCTCTTGCAGCGATAGGAAGGATGACAGGGAAAGGGGAGATCCGTGCGCTATTCGACTTCAAGGATCCAAAGCCTCTCTCTGTGTGAAGGGAATTCTGATCTGGTTCAAAGGCTACATGCTAACAAGAAGAAGGGATCTCACTTGTTCTTGGCGGGAGAATGAAAGGATGTCAGGATAGATGAGTTGCTGCCATGGGGAGACGTACTGAGCGTGCCCACTGGCAACTAACTCTGCTCGCTGAAGAGGATTCTGGGAAGGGGGAGGTACAGTACAGTAGAGAAGGGGGTTTGTAAATTGAACCTGGCATTCCTGACTGATTTTCTGAGCTGATTTCATAGGAGGTTGAGGGTTGCCAGGTTGAGAAGTTCTTGTCCAGACAGTTTCTTTTTTGAAAGTAAAGCATAATGATGCACAGTTTCAATGCGTCTTGAAGTGAAGGTCTGTCTTTGTCTGAAAGGCATGTTGCATGACGTAAGAAATTCAGTTAGCTATTTTGGATTCCAGTTCTACCTGTCATGTTCAGTTAATCTCTGCTGCTTAAAATGCTTCTCAAAGAAGTCTTCTGAATCACTACATGCTCATCACCACTGCAACAATCATCCATGGTCTAGGTAGTGGGAGTAGTACAGTAAGTACTTTATTGAAGGGGAAATTGAAACGTTGTAGCCGACAAGATTAAGAAGAGGAAATAGAAAAACCACACTCATGTAGAAGTGGTACACAACATGCTTCCTAAATAAGTCAAAAATCAGGACATTATCTATCAAATGAGTCACAAGAAGCACTGGATGTTTGGATGTCTCACTGTGTGTGATAAAGTCCAGGCATGTAATCACCCTTCCTGGCTGTGAGCAGTCTGCAGAGGACCCATCCAGTCTGACCAACAGCTCAAACTAACTGCCCATGAATCAATGGAACTGGGTAAACATTTTGACCATAAATAACTATAATTAAAAAATACTGGTTCTTTCATAAATTAGGTAATCAATTAAGTTACATTTGGCATTCATGCACTGCTTGCTTGGACTGTGGTTTGAGTTATTAGTCTCTCTGCGTCTGTGTTTAGAGGAGATGTGAGTCACTGTTTTCTTGCTCAGTTTGTGTGTGTGTTTGTGTGTGAGTGTGTTTGCGCGCGTGCGTGTGCGTGCATGCGTGGATTTAAGTGAGTAGGGGATGGGCGGGAGAGTGTTTGAGGGCACTCGCATACATGTTTGTACTCTTAATGTACATGGATGTTTGTGTGTGTGTGTGTGTGTTTGTGATATAAAGAGCTCTATCGTCACTAATAGATCATTTCTACCTGTGTTCATCGGAGGGCTCTATCTCTCTCTCTCTCTCTCTCTCTCTCTCTCTCTCTCTCTCTATCTCTCTATCTGTCTCTCTCTCTATCTCTCTCTCTCTCTCTCTCTACTCTATATAGCTTTCCATTAGCACACCTCTTGTGTTATTAAGAGCTGTGAGTGGGAGTACCATTAGCTGAAAGCCAACTCAAATGACATTAGCGCTCTAAACTCACCCCTCATCACTGTGTTTGTGCGCTTCTCCATTCTTCTCTCTCTGGCCTCATCCTCCAGGTTCTGGGCTGCCCTCGCTCCACGTAGGAGGAAGAGAGAGGCAGAGAGAGGCAGAGAAGGGTAATCAAAACAACCGACTAACGGGGACTGAAAACATCAGCGTGAGCAGATTTCCAATGAGCGTTAATATTAGCATAACCTAATGTGTCTGTTGATCATGGGTAAACTTTTGGGGCAGGATAAGTTAAGTACAGAACAAACACAAGCTGCTCGCACAGCCAAGCAGTCTTCTGAGGAGAGAGCCAAGCAGGCTCCGCCCCTTCCTGATGTGGTCAGGGAGAGAGGGTGGCTACTGAGAAATCTGTTTCTCCTGCTCACACACACACACTTCATTTACTCTAAACCAATTTCTCAGATGTTACAATTAAATTCAGAGAAATGGGAGGCTGTGTGAGCACATTGAACTGACTTCATCTTTCTTGTCATTTTCCCTGGGTAGTTACATGCAAGTCCACAGTGCACTTGCTTGTCCCCCCCTTCCCTTCCTCTCAAACCTGCAATGCTAGTTCGCTAAATATTAGATGAGGGCCTAAGTAACAATTGTTGTTCTTTTGCACATCAACTATCATCAAGTATTCATGTTTGCTAAGTGAGGTGCACCATGGGAGGGGGAAAAAACCACCTCCCGGAAATGTGTTTTTCAATTTTGCCGTGGATTTTGGGAGAATTCAAACTGAAATCAGCGAGAGACTGTCCCTGCATCCTTTCAGATGCCAGGACGTTCTGTCACATGCTGAGGACTTCCTGGTTCTGGGTTCCGTCACATGCTGAGGACTTCCTGGTTCTGGGTTCCGTCACATGCTGAGGACTTCCTGGTTCTGGGTTCCGTCACATGCTGAGGACTTCCTGGTTCTGGGTTCCGTCACATGCTGAGGACTTCCTGGTTCTGGGTTCTGTCACATGCTGAGGACTTCCTGGTTCTGGGTTCTGTCACATGCTGGGTTAACCCCATGTTGGTTAGAAATGGCTTCAGCTCTTCAGAATGCTAAACCTAACTGACTGACAGGTCTCGACGTGGTTTGAGAATCGCCGAATGACAGACAAAAAATAAAGGTTGGAGTTGGATCAGGGTTAGGGTTGGTGATGAGCTGATTCCAAGGTAGAGAGCGCTTATCTCCGGAGGGACAGCCTGATGGTCCCTAACAGATCTGGCTGCTGACGGCCTGGTAGCCGTGACAACAGAGAAGGGAGGGGGGCAGAAACAGAGCGAGTGGTCGGATGACAGGTCGATCAGCTGAACAGCTGTACCACCAACATGTTAGTGTTGAAGATCAACTATCTTCTCCTGAACCTCAGATGCATCTAACACTTATATCATATGAAGTATGATGATGTCTTTCATATCAACCAAAAGGCTAATAAAGGTTTAGCATGGATCCATCCATCATGATAAATGATCCAGATGCAGGTGTTTGCTGCTGTGCGTTAGCTCCCTGAGGGACTCCAGCCTCCTCCAGCACAGACGGGATGGGGCTCAGCGTGACAGCAGACAGACAATGCTAAACTCAAGACCAGTTTACACGCTGCCTGGCCAGACACAGGAAAGACAGCCGACATCATCGATGTTCCCCTTCACACTGCTCACAACTAAAGCTGCACTCATGTTTCTGCTTTCTTTCCTTTCTTTTTTATTTTCCTGTAACATAGACCAGCTGCATCTCAGACGTCCCACCTAGTTTCTGAGTCCAGCAGTAAGAGCCAAACACTGAGTGACGGGAAATATTGATCAATGTTTTGCCTCCTCTAAGGTCTCTAACAGCTCACTAACTCAGTGGAAGACTGACCTTCACTTCATTGACCCATATTACATCTGACATCTGGTGCTAATATTCCGTTTACCTGCGCAAACCTGTACATACACACACACACACACACACGCCTCTGTAGAAGCACAGGTCTGTGAGCTTGGGTGTGCTTTGTTCTTTTTCCTCCCTACTTGTGTGCACCTCTTCTCACACACACACACGCACACACGCACACACACACACACACACACACACACACACGCACACACACACACACACACACACACACATGCACACGTTTCACAAAAGAGGACTGCTAGTTAGACAGCTAGGAGGACAGCTCTGGAATAAGACGGCAGCTTTTCTCCTGCAGATGGGAGATGAATCAGAGACTAATGACCTTCACTGACAGGCGTAATTCTATCAGGGCAGAATCAGCGATAGCAATTAGCCAGTCTTTGTGAGCTGGGAAGGGTGTGCGGATCCTAACTGGGGTCAATTAGAGAGGCTGAGACCATCGGCGGCTCCCACTACATCACTCACCCTGACGGCAAGGAACCGTCTTCGCTTTCTCTTTAATTGTGTGATATAAATGTACCTGGCAGGCTCCCTGTCCTCTCCCTGTCCTCCCAGCGCGGGGTTACAAGGTGTGTCCGAGGCAGGCTCCCTGTCCTCTCCAGGCTGCCCAGCGTGGGGTTACAAGGTGTGTCCGAGGCAGGCTCCCTGTCCTCTCCCTGTCCTCCCAGCGCGGGGTTACAAGGTGTGTCCGAGGCAGGCTCCCTGTCCTCTCCAGGCTGCCCAGCGTGGGGTTACAAGGTGTGTCCGAGGCAGGCTCCCTGTCCTCTCCCTGTCCTCCCAGCGCGGGGTTACAAGGTGTGTGTCAGAGGCAGGCTCCCTGTCCTCTCCAGGCCGCCCAGCGCGGGGTTACAAGGTGTGTGTCCGAGGCAGTCTCCCGGGGCCTGTTCTAGCCATTTCCATCGATGACCAATGGATCAAGACGTTGTTTTATTTCAGTTGGCCCGGGGGAAACGATGTGTTCAGCTGTTAAAAGATGCCATCTCACTGTCAGTAGAGCTAATCACGTCATCACGCAACAGGACATGAAGTATTCCACCAAGATGTCCATTTGATCAATCTGAGCAAACAGGAAGTGCCGTCACCAGAGGACCAGCCCCACCAACACATTCCTCCTGAGAAACCTACATCTACCAGATATCACAACAGGTAGCCACGGGGACACATTGGATCATGTGCCTCCTCTAACTAGAAAACGTGTAGTGTCTGTATAAATATATATCTACACTGTAGATGAAGATGTGCTACTATGACTTGCGAGGAAGAATCCTACTTTATTGCAACAGCATCTCGCTGCTCATACAGTTCAGGGCATCATCTCTGAGGGCGTGGCCAGAAGGGGAAGTTGTTAACGCGTGTGTGTGTGTGTGTGAGACTGTGTGTGCGTGAGACTGTGTGTGTGTGTCTGGGTGTGTGTGACTGTTGTTTACCTGCCACCCATCAAAAACAGCCAGCATGCATTGTGAGGTTTACAGTAAGTAAGAAGTAATTGCACACAAGGGGATATGTGTGTGTGTGTGTGTGTGTGTGTGTGTGTGCGTGTGTGAGACAGGCAGGGAGTGAGAACAGGAGAACAGGCTTGTGTTTGGTTATCTGTTTACGTGCAGCTGTGTGTGAGTGTGTGCATAGAGCTGTACATTTCAGAACTCCTCTGAGAATCAGGTTGGCACAGGTGTCAAAAAAATCTTTAATTAGCAAACAAACAAACAAGTTAGCTCAACTTAGAGAAACGGGCTCCTCCAGGAGTAAGGGCTGAGGAGAGGCAACCCTCTCCAGCTGAAGCAACTAAAAGATAACACATATCACCTATGACAGGTTTGGGGTACTCTGAAACAACTTATCAGAATATCTTCTCTGCTATCAAGATTATTTGTTTACCTTCCCATCAGTGACGTTCACTTCCAGTACAGTGCAGGCTAGCAGCACATCAAAGAGTGATGACAAAGACCTGACGACTCCTGACACACCTGATGTGTTGGCCCTGGGTTATGAAGAGCAGCACCAAACTATACAAACACACTGGCCAGCTACCTCACAACACACTAGATCAATTCGATAGCAACATCTGTTCTAGGTTGCCAACTTAAAATTTTCATTGGAGAGGAAAAGCAAAACATCAAAACTAAACCCAGAGCCCCCACAGGAGATAGTTACAGAAATAACCTCATCTGGCGGTGCTCACAACTATGGCAACTCCGCCCACTTTGACCACTCACACAAACTAGGTCAGTTAGGTTGGCTAAAACTAATAATGCCTCTTTTTAATTGCCCTCTCAGTAATTTGTGAGACAGATGCCATCATCGCTAATTATACCCGAAAAACTGACAGCACTATTAAACTCTTATTTTCTTTAAGGCCTGTCTTTAATGGCCCTGCCAAATTAAAAGTGTTGTGAACTAGCTACGACGCGAACGCACCAATTAAAAACCAAGGAATTGCTCGTGCTCCTACTCTGTCCTCAAGGCTCACATGAAAGGTCTCTGAGATGCTTCTGGAACGAGGACAGTTTTAGAGACGAGGTGCTTTTTGACAACGAGAGGGGCGCTTGCTCCGTTACTCCGAAACTCAACTCTCAGAAATGTGGACATGACAGTTGTTAGACCCTCCATCGGCAAGTTCTCCAACTTTTCACTGAACCACTGAATGTTTTAATATCTTAAATAACACAATATAATGGGGTTGTCTGCAAAGTCACATATTATGCATCTTGTCAATAACAAGTCAACTTTTGAGACGGTACTTAAGCAGAAATAACTCGTACCCTGTCAATCCATTCACCCAATCAGCATTCAACCTCCCAGCCTAACTCCTGGCAGGCTTTTACGAGAACAGAAAAAAACAATACAGCTGAAAGAATACTCTAATATTAAAAGCATTTCAGTTGTCAGTCACGAGCATTAGCATATTAAATGAGTCCTGAAGACCCCATCTCACGTCGGCTCTTAATAATTAAGGAGAAAAAGAAAGCCTTTAACTTGTCTTCTTCTGGGAGTGACTCCCTGGTTGATCAGAGGTAACAAGGAGAGTCAGAAAACCAAACAAATCAATTCCCCTGACAGGAAGTCCACATCTCCGCCGCTGCCTGGCTGACAGACTGTCATGTCCTCGCAGGAAGGACGCAGCAAGCGGCCCGCGACATGCTAGACCCTGTAACTGACAGGTAGGCTCAGCTCAGCGACATGCTAGACCCTGTAACTGACAGGTAGGCTCAGCTCAGCGACATGCTAGACCCTGTAACTGACAGGTAGGCTCAGCTCAGCGACATGCTAGACCCTGTAACTGACAGGTAGGCTCAGCTCAGCGGAGGGCGACATTAGAGTGCTGCTACGAGGGGGTGAGGGATGAGACACGAGACCTTTACCATCCTCCGTGAGAGAACCCTTATATTTCTGCTGTCAGGTACCATGACGACCCTGCGCACAAGCACCTTTTCCATGACCTGCAGGCTTCCCTCGTCAGTCTAAACTAGGTCAAGCCAGGCCCCCCTCGGAGGAGAGACTGGAACTCAGAGGCTCTGATACTCTGATAAATGAAGAAAATCCCATTTTTCTTTTACACAACCCTGGTCTGCCTGGCTGCTTCTTGCCTTCACGCGACGCTCTCCTCGTGGCACGCTCTCTCTCCCCCCCCCCTGTCCCTGAGAACTCCATCTGAAGAGCAGCCAGCTCTTAATACCCATAACACCCCCACGCCTGTGATATGTTGAAGAGGAGAATCCCCACCCCGTGTCTGGTGCGCCCGGGGACCCCAGAGGTGTCAGAGAGTTGAAAGAGTGCAGGAGGATGGAACAGGGAGGGAGGGAGGGTTAGAGAGGACATGAGACGGAGGGATAGAGAGGGAGAGATAAAGAGGGAGAGGGAGATAGAGAGGGAAAGAAAGACACAAAGGGGAGAGAATCTGAGGTGTTTGGTATGTGTTTGACAGGTACATGTCTCCATAGGGTAGCACCTTACCAGTTAGAGGCCGTGGAGCCGGGAGCAGAGTCTTATTATTCAGTGTGAAATCAAGCTGCTCTCTTTTAGCTTAGCTTTTTTCCCCAAACCACCTTCTGACCCTTCAAGGACACTCATTGCAAACGTTTCATCATTTAGTTGCATTTAATTATGTTGGAGCCTCATTAAAAGCTTTAATAGGGAGGATTTCTTGTGAGAAATGTCTGAAAGGAATTAGCCAAAAGAGAATCATCAAGAACGTAATACGGTGAATTTAGAGAAATTATCTCATCAAAACAGGACTTTTACCCTTTACCCCCTGAAAGGTCGTAGGCATGCTGTTTTTGGAGACTTTTATATAGGCCTTAGTGGTCCCCTAATACTGTATCTGAAGTCTCTTTCCCGAAATTCAGCCTTGGTGCAGAATTACAGCAGTCCCACAATGAGCTTTCCTCAAGACGTGCTGTTTCTGTGTCTAGCTTTAAATGCTATGAGGAAGAAAGAGGCGGGGCTATCAATCGTGGCTCATTTTCTCATTGGTGAGTTAAATTCTCTGGGCGGGCAAAGCAGAGAAAGGGGAGGTAACCCCTTATACATTAGGGGGATTTTCAAAACCGAGCGTTCCAGGTCACCCCTGGGTTAGGGGAAGGGAGTGAGGCTCTCCATGCTGCTGCCCCTCCTCCCAGCAATGCAGCAGAAGTACGCCAAGGGATTAACTCCTGACTGTTTGTGAAACGAGCAGCAGCACAGCTTTCCCCTCCAGAAGCAGGGCGAGGCTGGGTGTGGAACTCGCCCCCTTCAGGTGAGATCAGGATCATGCATCCACACTGCCCAAAGAGATGGTCTCCACTGTGGAGGCCAGCCCTGAGGCTCTTCCACTGGAGACAGCAGGGTCAGCAAGCTCGGGGGGAAAGTCGCTCTGTAGCCTCGGAAATCAGGTCATTTATAAAAACCGGACATGCACGAGTGGACAATAGTGGATCCCCATCATGGATCCATGGTTAGCTGAATATCATTAGTGTCTGGAATGTTGGCTCGCTTGTATAGCAGACATGCTACACCACCTTGGCCATAACATTTGTCTATTTTTGTCACAACTGACACAAAAAAAGGTTCCATAATCATTCTATTCTAACAGAGTGAAATCAGCATTTTTCAAGGTCTTTATTTTTCTCTCATTGCTCCCTCATATCTGTTCCTGCTGAGTAGACGTCTCATGTCTCCAGGCCACTTTCACGTCATCATCACAGCTCAGATCTGGGGGTTATCTGCAGTTATCCCGATGCTGACCCTCCCCCGTGTGACCAGGATCAGGACTGACAGCGGAGGAGGGCGAGAGGCTGGGAGCGCTGACCCAGTAAGACACGCCCCCTCATGCAATAATGGACAGCTCCAAACATGTCCTGTGCTACCGTCTCATTATCCAGCCGCTAGCGACTAGCGCTAGCCTGATAATCCACTGATCCAGGACAGGCAAACAGGCCTGGCAAAGGAAAGGATCTGCCAAACATAATCTACCAGATCATTATTAGATGCAGTAGATTCATTAATGAGATCAAACAGAACATGGACTGAGGCTCTAGGAGGGATGTCAAGCAGGTGCCTGGATTAGACTGGAAGTTTATCAGTGACGAAGGTTGAGCCACTGGCCAGATAAAGACCAGCCCTAACTGTAACACATCTACCTGCACCAACACAGAAATACAGAACTTCAACCACAAGAAGGCTGTGAAGAAGGACAACCTGCTAAAAAGTATGAACACATCTAGGTAAACAAGGAGAGTCCAGCGCAGGTGAGGGCTGGTATGGCTCTCCAGTCGTGTGTTGATCACCGCTCCTCCTGTCGTGTCTCACACCTCTCCTCCATCTCCATATTCTCATGCTCCGCTGCCTTGACATTTACTGCAGTGAAATGGACTGTTTTCAGGGACTCTCCAGAGAGAACTGTATTACTTTGTCCTGTCAAAAAAGATGTCATCAAAGAAAGTGATGTCAGGCCTGGTAGTTGTTTATTGAATTTACTGCCGCCATTACACCGTCAATGAGCATGATTGTATTCATATTATGGCCTATTCCAACAAGGTCACGTCCGTCTCCCCTGGTTGTGAGCGGGCGTAGCTGACCTTGCAGGGCCAGGAGCACGAACACTCCGCTCGGAGGGACCACAGTGATTTGTCGTGTTGTAAAATATGGAGTCCCTTCCAATGTCAAACCAATCAACCAATGTCGAAAACCAAAGAGCTTTGGTAATGGCCTGGTGAAAACAGGCAGGGAATATGATCACATCTCCATATCATGATCTCATAGTTCTGCACTAGCTGTGAGGTCACCTGTGGAAGTGTCCCATCGATCAAGAGGAAGATGTGTGGTTGAGTGAACATCTTGATTTTGTGTGTGAACCACATACAGGCAGCAGGGCATTCTGCTGAGCTGTAGTGGTGTTTGATTGACTTTACAGTCATGGTCATCGGGTTAGTGCCAAGCATTTTCCTGAACAACCATTGTGACGAAGAAACGGTACAATACTTAGAGATTACTAGTGCTATCATGTTCTTAAAAACATGACATCGAAATATCACTTTCTTTTTCTCAGAGTGCTATTATTCAAAGGAGTCATTAGTATTTCAAATGAACAATGGGTACAGCATACTTCACATAGTTCCTAGTCCTAAAGCACACACACACCGAGTGGTTCATTAGACTGTACTCTGAAGTCTCTGTTCTCAAGGTCACTCGCTGGTTCGGACTTCTACTCAGTCGTATTCTCTGACGAACCGAGAGAGGAACATTATCAAATACAGGCCAGACAGAGTTATTTCAAGAGTGCCACGTAATTACCACTGATGGCAGACTAATCTGAAACCTCGCCTCTCGCTCGACATGTTCAAGCCGAGAGAGCGCTGTGCCAGGTTTTAGCGCGTTGCCGTGTTAAGTAACGGAGTAGCTAATGGATTTGATGTCCCGCTCCTCAAATTGGAGCGAGTAAAACAGTCTGACAGTCACAAAGAGTTGTACGTCTAATGCACTGTTCTACCAAGGGGGGGAAACGCTAACTCTCCATTATCCTTTTCAAAAATGCACCTTTTACTTAGGTCCATTACAAAACTCAACTCACTTATGAAAACATACAGTAAATTATTTAATGTGTGCAATTATAATTTCCTCTGCCATCCACACCTAGATGGTTAGATCAAACTCTGCCATGTACAGATTTACAGATCTTCAAATACTGTATGAAACTTACTGTACTGAAACTTACTGTCAAATACTGCATGTGTAGGAAACTTGTAAAATAGTAAACACATGAAAAAATATCTCTAAACACTGACACCGGAATAGTGAATAAAATATGAAATTAAGTTTACAATCAGAAATACATTTTTATAAATAACGAGTCATACCGAGATAAACGAGACTTTTTGTATCACCATAGATGCCGAGCTGTTAAGCTGACACTCATAAACACACACACACAAAACACACACACAAAACACACACACAAATCAGACAAACACTCCTCCATGTCGTGTCCAGGGTCAGGGTCTTTTCCAGACAAACATCCATGGTGACAGGAGTTGACATCAACTGACAGAAATACCTTGCAACACAAAAAGTCTCCTTCAACCTTTCTCTCTGTCAGAACTCTTCCAAACTTCCACAACAAAGTGGCGTGGGCATGGAGGATGGTGTGTCTTTCAGAAGCGTCCGCATCAGCGCTTACGTTCCCCGTCACGGCTTCTTCCGTTCCTCGTGTAGACGCCTCAGCTCCCATCTGTTCCCTGGTCGGCGTGGCGATGAGGGAAGAGGGGTGGACAGGAAACAGAAGGCGTTCCATGGCGATGGCTCCTCAGAGTGACATCAGCAGTTTTTCATAGAAAAAACGGAGGCCAGAGTCAAAGATACCGGTGCAGAACCCGCGTGTCTTTCATCCTCCTGACATCCATGTCTCCATCGCTGACGACAGCTCACATTGGTGGTGAACTCTTCTATGGTTTAATGTTTTTTACATTAACAGCTCATTCAAACAAAGTCACATGTGCTTCTGTCCTTGAACTACTGCCGAGTTTCAACTCCACATGGTGGCTGGTTCACGAGATAATCGAGCCACAAACAGACACACATACACACAGAGATTCATGCCTTTCTAGTTAGATGAGAATGTCAGCGAGGATCACAGTGATAAAAGAGACATCTCCACTGTCTTGTATTCATCTTCATGTGACAAACTGTCTGGGTTATTATTACATAGTGAAACTGGCATTTTTCTTTTACTGAGAGCTTAGTTGTGAGATAGCAGAGGTCTGTATGACAGCAGCCCTAGTGGTGATCTGTAGAATGACATATTAGTGATCCAAACTCCATGTTCAAGCCCCATCCATGGACAAAACTATGCAGATGATCTCAGGGTTTTGTTAAAACTATACAATTGCTTTTGAAGTTGACATTTCAAAGTAGCTTCAGCAATCTTTGCGTTGTCCAATTTACTAGAACAGCAAACCTCAGTTACAGGCCTTGGTGTGGAATGCAGCTAAAACATACATTCTAATGAAAGCGAAACGCAATTGAATGATTATACTAAATGGTACCACTGAAAGATTGTGTATTCCAGGTACTCTCCACATATTCCCAAGCTGAAACGTCACCTTTCAACACGGCACAGACGTTCATGTCTGCGTATATTTTCGGCCTAGCTTTTGAAGATCAAAGCTCGGGTCATTCAAAAGCATAATGTCCTGAGTGTTCTTCTCTGGAACCAGAGAGGGAGAGAGACTGGTGCTGTGGATAGCTGTTGTCATGGCAACCCGTGTTTAGAACATGGAATGTCTGTCGTATTTCCTCGCTGAGAATGATTGCACACAGAAAACACTTTTCATTTGTTTTCACACAGTTTCTCTGTATGCTCATTGATGCAATGGAAATCTGTTGATTTTAGAGTGTGAATACAGGTTTGGAAGATATATGCAAATTTAATTTCCCAAATCCCCCCCCCTCCATCGCCTTGGTGATTGGTGTTGCAATCTGGGGAAGTTTGTGTGTGAAGTTTTGAAGTTGCAGAGATAGTGTCAAGTTTATGACTTTTCTTTTTTTACAAATCCTTGTGCCAAATTTCTTAATGGGCTTCTGGAAATGACTGTTTGAACTTTTCATGCCTTTTGGCTACCACGAAACTACGGGAGAGAGAAATCCAAATAGCCATTAACCAGACTTCAAAAGGACATGTTGTTAGCTTGGTCACCGTGTCAACAGCTGATTCTCTGTTTGGTGGGGTGGGATGTGTTAGGGTTAGTCTGATTCACTCACATTTATTTGAATGATTTTGTACAGTTAAAGAGTTTTTTTTTAATAAGAAATTGCAGTCTTGAAAAATTACAACATTGTAATTATAAGAGTCTCTGATCATTAAGTATCCTGATGAATTCTGCCAGCTGTAGAGGTAACTGAAGAGATCCTGCCAAGCTTACACCAACTGAAATAAAGATGAAAACCATGTTTAAGGACACCCAATGTGCCAAATTATGAACTCATTAAAAGCGATTGTGACTTGTGCTAATGTGCTGTCCCTCACGCAGGTGATAGCATGGTGTTAGCATGGTGATAGCATGGTGATAGCATGGTGATAGCATGGTGATAGCATGGTGATAGCATGGTGATAGCATGGTGTTAGCATGGTGATAGCATGGTGATAGCATGGTGATAGCATGGTGTTGGTCTCTCTTACCCCTACGACGACCCTCCCTGTCAACTTCAAGGGTTACACCCCAAACAGCCCTGCTGTTCTCAAATCTTTAATTGGCCAAGAAGACTGTTCACCTTTTGAGCTTAACACAACCTAAGTGCAGCAGGTATCATTTAATTAAAAAAAAAGTTCTTCTTAACAGGCTAGCGAACCTGCCTATTACGGCTTCTTCCATTGAGAATTCATCCCTTGTGCTCACTCGCCCCCCGAATGCAAATCCTCCCTCTCATCTCCGTGACTACGGGCCCTTCTTTCTGTCTTTCTCCTTTTTGTGGAAAACGTAAAGGATTATCACCCGCGCGTGACTGATGGGGAGAGCAGACTCGATCAGAATACGTGATGAGGGAAGAGGGGGTGGATCTCCTGGCTGTCTTCATGTCTGTCCGTCTGGGTGCCGTGCTCGGGATGGCAGCTCTTACCCGCTCCTGCTCATTCATGCGATGGCTTTCTGCAGCTTATAAAATGTGGATTTGAAGAGAACAGGACTGTATTGGTCTAAATCTAATCCGGAGTGCTTTTTCCCACTGATATGACAGCACATCACCTATAATTCTGCTTGAGTTGAGGCTCTCATTACTGTCAGTGGGAGATGGTAGTCTACCCTTCAGCTCAGGGTGTCAGCAGGTGCAGGATTCTACTTAGGCACATGAAGAGGTGGAAACAGGAATAAATCACAGAGATTCAGTACTTCACCATCATCTCCAACGCCTGCCTGGGTCATGTCTCCAGATTAAAGGCTGGCAGCCTGAGAGCGTTATGTGTTTGACAGATTCCAGCTTAACTTGTGTCCTTTCCAGCACTGATTGCATCACACCCATTTAGCATATTTTCAAAGGTGAAATTTTGCCTCTTCACATAAAAGTGTGACGCGACTATAAAACACTGTTTCGTTGTCATTTATCAACATAATAGCAGCCTTGCAGGTAACCCTATTCAGATGCAAACTTGCCTCTGGCAAAGCCGGGTCTAGCAGGAACAATGTGTGAACTGGCATAATGACAGTGTGTCGACCGAGGGGATAAGAGACATTAGTGCTACGTCTTTCACAGCCCTGGAGAAATCAGCCCTTGTAATTATGTGCTGGCCCTATTTGAAGCTGATTGATGTGTCTTTATGAAGTGGCTTGGTGATTGAAGAGTCGGAATGACTTAGAAAATCTATAAACCTCAGCCATGTCTGGAGAGACTTGGAGCTCCCAGTCAATCTGCTTAATCTGCTGAGGATTTGAAAACAAGACAGCAGGTTAATGATCATTGTAATCAGGCATTGATGAAAATGCTTTTTTTAAAATTGTGATTCTTTTTTTTTCTTTTCTTTACAAAGTTTTATTCTTCTTTTGAAATCTTTTGCATTCAGTGTAATTACCAGCTCTTCAAACGTGCCCTGCAAGAGAATACAGTATTTGATTGAGTGAGAGAGAGAAACAATCCCATAATTCTCTTTTACATAATGTATCAACAAACCTGTTTGTTAAACACCTTCTCATCCCCCTCAACCAACGTGGCAGTCCACCTCCCTCCCTCTCTCTCTCACTCTCCCACTCTCTCTCGCACTCTCTCTAGCTCTCTAGCTCTCTCATCTCGATCGAGCTCTCTCTCGATCTCTCTCAGCCCTCTCCTCTCTCCCACCCTCCCTCCCTCCCTCCCTCCCTCCCTCCCCCTTCCCTCCCTCCCTCCCTCCCTCCCCTCCTTCTCCCAGTGTTCCTAATCTCATGCCACAGAGCTATGACAGGTAGGTATTTGCAGTGGATTAGGGCTGTAATATTTTGGCATTAACGTGAATTAATATCGCAATGAATATGGAAAAGTGGGTAATTACCAGCTTCCCAGCTCCCCACGCTGTTTCTAGGGACATGTCACGAGCAATGACTGTTCCTTTCCCTTCTGTAGCTCCGTTATACAGTACCGGAAATCCATGTCTATAAGAGGATGCCTCATGCTAGCTCTGTGTTGTGTTGCCTTAGTGTTCTAGATCTTCTAGATCCTGCTAACGGATTGTATGAACGTATTTTCATGGACTATCATTAAACAGCTCTGCTACAGTAGATGCATATTATAGTGTAGTGGTTACACTGTGACACATGTTCTAGATAGAGGCATTTAGACACACATATGGTCTATATAACATGGTCTATACAACATGGTCTAGGTATCAGGTCAGGCCTGTCCTGTACATCCCTCCATGCTGGAATCTCATCTCTTACAAGTGTGTCTGCATGCGTGTATTTCTATCTGCTCCTTTTCTCTGTTCCGAACCTTTCTCACCACAACCATAACGCTCAAACTTGTGCCATTTCACAGCAAACATATTAGATAGCAAAGATGACCCACCATGTCTTGCTGTTTCCCAAATCCATTTTCAGTTACATTTACATGCAAATATCCCTGGCTGCAGCTACTCTGCAGTCACACAGGAGCCTGGGAAATCATCGTCTCATCAGGAGAAGACCCATTTCATCTCCAGACCCTCCTTATTGGCAGATCCCATCTGAATACATATGTTTAGAACAACGTCTGCACTGATTCCAGTAACGTGCAGCATGTCATTACGGTTGTCAAACAGCACTGCAGAGTCTCTGTATACATCAGCTGTCTAATAGGGGTGGGGGAACAATCTATTCACATTTAAATCACGATTCAGTATTCTAGCAATTCACGTTTTTTTTGTGTGATTAAAAATCGCAAGAAATCGTGAATCGATTTTTATCTATTCATGAGCATCACAGGTACCTCTCCTGTACCATGAGCATCACAGGTACCTCTCCTGTACCATGAGCATCACAGGTACCTCTCCTGTACCATGAGCATCACAGGTACCTCTCCTGTACCATGAGCATCACAGGTACCTCTCCTGTACCATGAGCATCACAGGTACCTCTCCTGTACCATGAGCATCACAGGTACCTCTCCTGTACCATGAGCATCACAGCCAGGGCCAGGCTGGGCTCCTGTGCGTCCTGTTCAGATCAGTCAACAGGGTTTTCCTCTTCCTTTATGCTTCCCAAATGTAGATGTTTAGATGAGTGACGTTCTACATGGGTGGTCTGAACATCTGTGTAATGTTAAGATTTGGGTTACCTGTTTGTGTAGCTGGGATCAGACATTACCATAATACATTAGGATTAGGTTAACAAACTCAACTCTATTGGACTGGATTCTACTCTGCTCTACTTTGCTCTGCTCAGCTTTACTCTGCTGCAGTATTGAAATAGATCAGTAAAGAGGATTCCTCCGTGGTGTATGACAAACCTTTAGGCTGATGTAAACCTGCCCCTCCGCCCCCTCTTGTCGCGCCCCCAGTCCCCCCAGTCCACAGGCCGCCAGTCCTGAAGCCAGACGGCGGGAGCAGGGGAGGGGACAGGGCAGCATGTCTGCCGTCACCTCCCATTAGGGCCCCATTTTGTCATCCTCACAAGATCAATGGGTGCAACAATGGAACAGAGACACTGCCTTCTCAGTGACACGCCTGGAAAGGAGGAGGAAGGGAGGAGGGAAGGAGGAGGAAGGGAGGAGAGAAGGAGGAGGAAGGAGAGAAGGAGGAGGGAGGGGAGAGAGAAGGGAGGAGGAAGGGAGGAGAGAAGGGAGGAGAGAAGGAGGAGAGGATGTGTGGCTCTGAGACGCTCACGTCTGAAGGATATTCTGAAGGAATGTGGAAAGTATCTGTTTTCCTTGTCCTCATAGGGTTTGTGAGGTATGTTTTTGTTGTGTTTCATCAGTTTTAGGATCATTTTAATTAGGCGGAACTTCCAGGTGGGGGAATGTGACCTGACTACAAGATAAGAAACTTTATAGCACTTTCAGGTATATTATTTACTGCCTGGTAAAAAGAATAAACAACGTTCATTATTTCCGTCTCCCACATCAAAAACACAGACTTCCTTTAGTCTGAGCTGCGACCCTGGCGTCCTTGAAGCACGGAGGACAATTTGGTTTTCAAATCATCGTCACATCTGCATAGACGGATCACAATTAGCAACAATGAACATTCCCAAATGCCAGTGGAGTACGTCCGCCTGGGCGTTGCAGACAGCCATGTTGTTAACCGATACGTTTACACATTCAGTATTCAAGAGCAAAGTGCACATCATTACAAACAGCGCAAAAAATAATTACTCTTCCAAATCAGCTCAAACAAACCTGTGCTTGGAAACAGTCTCTGTTATTGCCTCCCAAAGTCAACCAACCACAGTGGGGCTACGCCAGCCTCTGATGAATGCACATAAAAAACTACATTTAGCACGGAAATATATTGTTTGTTTATAGAGATGTTCAAGCCCGTCTGTTGCGAGCGGGTGTGTCCATTTGTCTCAATTAGGCCGGTGTGGGGAATTAAGCACTGCATCTGTTGCAGGTCATGTTAGAATCCGTCATCCTTCCCCCAAGATGTCAAAAGCTTTATTACTGTTTGCCTTCCTGGGAAGCGTGTCACATGACTGCTGTCTGTCGCAGAGCTGTAGACCCTGTTCAAGCAGAGGGCATCCTGGGATCTGGAGTCAGATGTGATGCAGAGGGCATCCTGGTATCTGGAGTGATGCTGTGGCTGCAGGAGCAAAGGCCTTCCTAACCCTTTCTCTGGCTCCCCCTGTGGCTCCCCCTCAGAAATGTGTTCAAGGACCAGGGCTTTAAAAAGTCAATAGCCTCTGTTAGCGACACACACATACTCACGCACACTCTCGGACACACACACACACACAAATGAAAAATGCACATCAGCAAAATGCGCAGATGCATGCTGTCAAAATATAAATCAACAATCACTGCACTACATAAACACAAGTGCCAGCCCAGCAGAAAAGAAGAGTGGGGAACGTCATCATGAGGATGCCGGCGCCACAGCAACAACTCAGCCTCCAGCTCGATCTGCCCACCAACACAGCAACAACTCAGCCTACAGCTCGATCTGCCCACCAACACAGCAAGGAGCACAGCTGAATCCATCTACCTGCCCACCAACACAGCAAGGAGCACAGCTGAATCCATCTACCTGCCCACCAACACAGCAAGGAGCGCTACTGAATCCATCTACCTGCCCACCAACACAGCAAGGAGCACAGCTGAGTCCATCTACCTGCCCACCAACACAGCAACAACTCAGCCTACAGCTCGATCTGCCCACCAACACAGCAACAACTCAGCCTACAGCTCGATCTGCCCACCAACACAGCAAGGAGCGCTACTGAATCCATCTACCTGCCCACCAACACAGCAAGGAGCACAGCTGAATCCATCTACCTGCCCACCAACACAGCAAGGAGCGCAGCTGAATCCATCTACCTGCCCACCAACACAGCAAGGAGCGCAGCTGAATCCATCTACCTGCCCACCAACACAGCAAGGAGCACAGCTGAATCCATCTACCTGCCCACCAACACAGCAAGGAGCGCAGCTGAATCCATCTACCTGCCCACCAACACAGCAAGGAGCGCAGCGCAGCTGAATCCATCTACCTGCCCACCAACACAGCATGAGCGCAGCACAGCTGAATCCATCTACCTGCCCACCAACACAGCAAGGAGCGCAGCTGAATCCATCTACCTGCCCACCAACACAGCAAGGAGTGCAGCTGAATCCATCTACCTGCCCACCAACACAGCAAGGAGCGCTGTGCAGCTGAATCCATCTACCTGCCCACCAACACAGCAAGGAGCACAGCTGAATCCATCTACCTGCCCACCAACACAGCAAGGAGAGCTGCGCAGCTGAATCCATCTACCTGCCCACCAACACAGCAAGGAGCGCTGCACAGCTGAAACCAATAAGAAATGACAGGAGCAGAAGCTGAGAAGCTAACTCTCCTCTTTGGGACTAAGGAAGACGACATTAGAATGAGCAATCGTAGAAAGAAGGAAAAACAAATCAAAACTGACTTCCTATATATTTCATCAGGGGTCTGTCTTACAAGGAAAATGAGAAGTAGACATTGTGTATCTCAGAAACAAGGACGTGTGTTTCCTAAGAGCTTAGTGTCACTCACACCAAAACTGCCTCAATCACATGAAACTGACGTGCTGTTGTCTGGATCCCCTCTGCCCGACGCTAGCCCCTATGGTCCCCTGCTTCAAACACAACTTCCAAATGATGGCTTCCAAATTCTGTTTTATTTACAGCTTCAAACTCCCCTATGGGGAGGAGAGGGGAGCACTGCTGAGAGGAGGGGAAGGAAAGGAAATCCATTGACTTGAATTCCGGAGGGCTGTTATTTTTAGCCAAAGCAGCAATAATTACCCGAGCAACGTCTAACGAAATTGTTCAGGCTCGGCTAGGCAATTAGGGCAGGCGGAGTGGCTAATGGAGAGAGAATTACACAGACCTTTCCCCCATTAGCCTCCATTTACACCAAGACATTTACTGGGAGTACAGGCGAGCCATGACTTCCAAACGAGATTACTCCTCTCTCTCTCTCTCTCTGAGTGTATCTCTACCCTACTCTCTCGTACCTCTCTCTCTACCCCACCCTCTCGTACCTCTCTCTACCCTACTGTCTCAGCACCTCTCTCTCTCTCTCTCTGAGTGTATCTCCACCCTACCCTCTCGTACCTCTCTCTCTACCCTACTGTCTCAGCACCTCTCTCTCTCTCTCTCTCTGAGTGTATCTCTATCCTACCCTCTCGTACCTCTCTCTCTACCCTACTGTCTCAGCAACTCCCTCCCTCTCTCTCTCTCTCTCTCTCTCTCTCTCTCTCTCTCTCTCTGAGTGTATCTCTACCCTACCCTCTCGTACCTCTCTCTCTACCCTACTGTCTCAGCACCTCCCTCCCTCTCTCCCTTCCTCTGCCAACCTCTCCTGGACACACAGTCGCTGTCTCACTAAAACACAGCTGGAACGACAGAAAGACAGCCTACTGCTAGTTGAAACCAGCAGAGGTAAACAATGATTTATTGGATTGTTTAAAACATGTCATGCTCCGGAATAATTCATTTAGACTATACATTCATGTATGGGTTTATTGTTAATGCCATACACATTATTATACAAACATAAATCCTTTTAGAAGAACATCAATTTCTACGTTTAGATAGGAAAGCTGTGGATTTGCCTATCTTGAAATCAAGAGGCAAAAGTCTATTTTTTAGACACAGGATTATATTGTTTTTTACATTTCCGTTCCAATATTAATTCCAGCGCCTTGTGAATTTCCAATGTATCCAGACATTAAAACCTGTCAAATCAAATCTGACACTCAGAGGGAGAGCGAAGACACCGAGATATTCAAATCAACTCTCAAATCTTTAAGCCCTGTCCAGTCTAGACACGCTTCACCAGATGACAATTAGCTTGACTCCCTGATGATCCCATCAGTCATAACTAACCCTTAACCCTGGTACTCTGTGCTCCGGGAACTGATACGACCACACACACAGAAACACACACAGACGGCAGAAACACACACACACACGCCAGAAACACACACGGATCAAGTTCGCTACCTTGGTTGTATGTCTGTTGCAGGATCTGCTGAACCTGCCTTTCTTTTGTAAGAGGATCGTGCGTGTTGTCGTGGTGACCCTTGTAAGAGGATCGTGCGTGTTGTCGTGGTGACCCTTGTAAAAGGATCGTGCGTGTTGTCGTGGTGACCCTGTCAGTCAAGTCAGTGTCTTCTCCAGCTGTCGTAAGTTGAGGCCGTCCTTCTCGTAAGAACGTCTCCCAGGAGAACGTGTTTTGTCTCTTAATTTTTGTCTTTATTAAACGGATCCTAGTGAGTCTTCACCAGGGCAGTGGGGAGCTGGCCTCTCACCTGGCGAGGTACAAGCAATTAAGGAGACACAGAACTAGTCTGTCAAAAGCAACAAAAGCTCAAGACACCTAACCCACTTAGAGCCTGAAACTTATTTTTAATAAAGAAAGTTCTGTAAACTGTCACATTTCTAATAGCCCTGGCTACAGTGGGTAATTGCAATTACAAAGGTAAAGTGGGATATTATCAACCCTCCCTCTACCCTCCTGACAAATATGAACCTGCTTTCTCCACTCCCCCTCCTGAATCACATTCACTTCACCCACAGACACCTTCTGCAGGAAGCACTCTCTCATGATCACCTTCCTCTCACACACCCTCAAGACTGAATGTCACATTTACATTTTTACTAAATTAGTATGTTTTGTTTGTAATGCACCTTTTTAAATTTAAACCTGAAACCTCTCCTTCAGCTATTTACACATACTGTACATACACAGTATACACACAGTATATACACATATATTTTATTCATGAGTATACGTACGGTAGGTAATGAAATATAAACAATATTAACTTGGTGGTAAGTGGAATCTCTTACATTCCTTCCCCCTCCTCATGTGTGGTTATTATTCACCCAGATCTATAAACACTTATTATTCACCCAGATCTATAAACACTGCATATCTAAAGAGGGTACAATTACTGGGAAACTGTGAGGTGTGTTTGTGACGTGTGTTTGTGACGTGCGCTCAGAAAGTGTGTTTGTGAGGTGTGTTTGCGTCAGTTGCAGCTGGGTCTGTGTATATACTTACATTTTACAACTATTTTTTCTGTATGGTTCAAATAAGTACTGAATACTTAGTATCTATGAATATTGCATAGATTAAATAGCATACATGTGTTGCTGCTCATTTACACTTTACTCACTTTACGCCTCTGAGTGTAAATGAGCAGTGTAAATGAATCAGAGGCTACTGCATTTCATTAATAAAGAACCTCCCTTGAAACAAGCTGATTCTAACATGTTGTCACTGGCAGTACTTTAGCTGGAATTGCGATTCAAACAGTACCATCTGCAAACTGAAAATATGCCCAGATTAACGTAAATAAGCTTGAAATGTATTTTTTGAAAAACTGGCTGATAAAACAAGTTTACTAGAAGAGAACATTATGTGTCAATTAGGTGTTTTCGACATTGGCTGTAGCTGCATGAAACGACTGGCGAGAGTTACTAATAAGTTAATTATTTCTAAACTGGGCAAAGGGACCTTCCATCCGATACAAGCAACGCTTTTGGGACCAAGACACCTGTATTGTCTATGTAGTGCGAGGGTGGGAAAATAAATAATAAATAAATATGAGAGAGAATATAGGTTGTGCTTAGGGTTGGGATGGGTTAGTGTTCCATAGCATTGGTTTTGAATACAAGAGGGAAATGAAAGCACCAAACCCATCAGTCTTGTCGATCTTAAAGGATGAGCACAGAGATAATTATGGGATGCCAGGCTGAAATCAATGTGCCATCCTTGTTTGATGTCTTATCAGAACGGAGGCTGTGCTGATAAAGTTCGACTCGTAATCAATACTGATCAAACCTACCTAGCGTGCTATTCTGGGCCTGGAGAGTAATCAGGTTCTGCTTCCACATCACACTGTTTACATCCTTATCTAAAGCACTGCCTTGTGTTTACCCAGCAGCTTTATGATTTGTGTGTATGATTTTAGTTCTGCCTTAAAGGGCATCCGGAGATGAGCTGAAGGAGTTCTGGTGTAGCGTGCCGTTCATCAAGCAGTTCATCAAGCAGTTCATCAAGCAGTTCATCAAGCCAGATGTGTTTGGATGCATATTGTAGGCCAACTGGAATCTCGAAACAGAACAATTTATAACTCATCGTAGAGGATCAATCAAGAGCGTGGTGTTTTGAATGCTCGACCCAATCATTTAAATGAGGTTTGTCGTTTGTAGTATGTTTGAGCCATAAACTACTTCCTGTTTTGATTAGCTAATTCAAATGTGCATTCAAATGACGTGAAACACAATAAATTAAGATGTTTTTTTATTTGCGTCTCTGCCCCTAGGGGTAAATTTAAAGGATCAGTGAATCAGATCATTAAAATAAAATCCCCTTCTATCCCTCTTCTTTTTTTTTCCAAGCGTGAAGGAAGGAGTTAATTGCTTTGCTGTTGCACGGCAGATATGACGGAAACACTTCTTCTGGACCGAAGTATTGGTGGTCTCCACTTATTAACTTTGATGAGCAAATTACATAAGGCAATGAGTGTTAATAAGCCCTTAAGTAAGACTTAAGTAGTATCCAAAAATTGTGTCCATATCGACAATTTTAGACAAGTGTTAAAATGCTAAATGTTTTTGTTAGATGCAGTACTTTGAGTGTACATACTGACCACGGATCCTTCTGGTAGGAACACAACAGACTCACATATAGAGCCACCGTGGTTTCAACATGTGCAGCTGTCATGAAGACACTTCAGTCACACGCATTTAAAACATTTATCCTACAGTCAGTTCTCTAAACGAAAAAAAGTTTCAAAAAGAATCTTTGCGTCATTGATGTCTACTGCATGAGGACTCTAGTATACTCTAACTGTGCTCTATTGTTCTCTGCTCTGCTTTAATCTGTCTTCTCTGTTCTCCTCTCCTCCTCTCTCCTCTAATTTAACTTTGTGTGAAAGGAGAGTTTTGAAAGGTTTCAAATATATATTTTTTTTAAATGCTAAAGGTTGAAAAATAAATTGGTGAAAAAGGTTTTTCCAAAAATGTTTCTAAAGTTTCACAAATATTTTAGAAAGAATGTTTTGAATTAAGTTTTGAAAGGTTTAAAACATAATTTCAACCTGCCTATTTGTCCATGTACAGTCTGTTAGATCTAATCTGAAACCAGCCTCTTTGATCTGACCTGAGACCAACCTGTTAGACCAGCCTGTTAGATCTGATCTAAGACCAGCCTGTTAGACCAGCCTGTTAGATCTGACCTGAGACCAGCCTGTTAGATCTGACCTTAGACCAGCCTGTTAGATCTGACCTGAGACCAGCCTGTTAGATCTGACCTGAGACCAACCTGTTAGACCAGCCTGTTAGATCTGACTTGAGACCAGCCTTTCAGATCTTACTTGAGATCAGCCTGTTAGCCTTTAACCTGAGACCAGTTCTGAAAGGTAGAAAAAGTATTTTTGAAAGAAAGTTTTGAAAGGTTTCAAAAATATTTTCCCCCAAAAGTTTTGAAAGGTTTCAAAAATCTGACTGGAATAAGCCTTTTAGATCTGACCTGTGACCAGTTCTGAAAGTTTGAACACATATTTTCCAACGGGTCTAAAACATTTAACAAGAAAGTTTTCGAAAAGTTTAAAAAAAATAATCTGAAAAAGCTTTTGAAAGGACTTTAGATCTGACCTGAGAACAGCCCGTCCAGATCTGACCTGAGACCAACCTGTTAGATCTGACTTGAGACCAGCCTGTTAGATCTAACCTGAGACCAGTTCTAAAAGGTTTTTAAAAAAATTCGATCAGCCTGTTCTACTTGAACAGCTGCCCAGTGCCCATCACTGCACATGCAAGTGACAGGGCCACCCTAGCCTGCACGTCACCAACAGACAGACCTACACGTCACCAACAGACACCTGCCACCCCTCCACAGGGCTGGAGACACAGGCACGCAGGACGGCAGTGGGACTGCTGGATAACGAGGCATGTTGAATCTTACATGCATTCTCTTTGAAGTATAAGGGATGAGAAGGAAGCTGGAGGGTTTTGATGTGTTCATTGTAGGCTGAGAGACAGAGAGGCAGAGAAACAGAGAGGCAGAGAGGAAGAGGCAGAGGCAGGGCAAGGGTGGGCGGGGCAGGGCAGGGGTGGGGGTGGAGTCATGATTCAGAGTAAGAGAGGGTGAGACGTCTGTGTGTAACGTGTTAGAGAGAGGCAGTCTGCCTTGATCAAGTCTCTGTGAGGAGAAAGAGATGGCCCTGAGAGCAGATTGAAGCCCAACTTGCCACGGTGCACTTAACTTGTTTCTTTCTCTTTCTGTCTCCCAGTCTCCCTCGCTCCCCACCTGAATTCACCTTGGCTTGCATTGTAATTACAGAGTTGTTAGCCTGAAGTATTTCTTGCCTGAGAGTTACATCATCGTCTACCAGTGTGACCCTCACCAGTTTTTCTGTCTCTATTTTTCAACGCCATGTAGATTAGTCTCGTCACTCTCCCACAACATCCATCTCTTTCTTAACAAAAGACATGTTGGGATTTGAGAGATGACCCTTCATTCCGGGTCTGAAGTAGAAGGTGACCTATGCAGAGCAGCCTTCACGCAACACAATCACAAAACAACAAAATCTGGGCAGTCGAAATATGAAACATGTATTCCATTAAATCTGCATCTCAGAATTTGTTTTAATCCAGATTTGTTCTGCTAGCAGTAAGAAACACCAACCAGACATCTAGAATCTGATGCTTCAGCAGGAAGTGACTGTATTGCATTGCTGACCCCAGTTATGAATGTCTAGTTATAGATATATGTACATTTGTATTGTACATTTACATTTTAATATTATTTTATGTTGTATTCCTCATGGCATCATTGGGTGTGAGAATGGTGCTGTTCAAATACAAATTATTCACAATACTATTGTAGTGTGAAATATGTTTGTTCAAACACAGCCAGATCAATAATGTTAATGCCCCACACAAGGCCATGTTTGCTTGTATCTAAACTATTTACAGCGTTCAGACTAGCAGATAACCACACTTCAGCAACAGCTCCACTTGCTTCTCCAATAGACACTTCACCTTTATCGCCACCTCCGGCGAGTCTATCAGGACTGGCCCATGAGCCGCCAGCGAAGAGAGGTCACCGTTCTGACCTCTCTTAAGCCCTATCTGCAGCTGGCCAGATCTCACTCTCAATTATTCAGAACGCATGTGTGCACCTGCCAGTACACCACGGAATATGAGGTTTCTCTCACACACATGCAACATGCTTCCCTCTTTCACAGACATGCAACATGCTTGAGACATGCCTGAGAAAGGAAAGTATTGTTTTATTAATATTTAAACTTTCTTTTACTGTAAAATACATAATGATCGCTTTGGAACTGAATTTGCCGAATTGTTCTGTGAAGCAGTTGTAAGGTGTTTGATGGGAAATGTGTCTGAATAAGACATTGTAGTGAGTGATATAAAAGCCCCCCGGAAAGACTGGATTTTAAATCCTCACTTGTTGTTGAGGTAAACCGCTGAGACGTTCACTTCCTGTTCTTTCTTTGAAATTGTGTGATCAAAGGCAAAAGCCCACCATCTCAAAGACTGAATTAATGGAAAGAAAATCGATTTGTTTGTTTACGTTGTTATCTTAAATAACTCATACGAGCTCAAATGACCATAATCCAGTGTCCCTGTCATCATGACTAACAATAAACAATGACAAATATTGTGTAGAAGCTTTCTTAGAATCAATTCACGTAGCTGAAATCCAAATAGCACTCGTCTGTTGTGTTGCTCTGTGTCACGTCACTTCCACTGATTGTTGATGATGTTTGAGCTTCTGTGAAAATGCTTTGAGCAAAATAACAGTCAACAAATTCTAATCAGCTTTTTTATGGCAAGTTTCATAGTAATGAGCTTGTTTCTGCGTTTGGTAGTGTTACACTCGCACAGTCACTCGTGCATTGCCTTGGACCCATCCTGAACGTATACTGTATGTCTGACGTTATGTTATATATGTCTTGCCATACATGTATGTACGTATGTACACACACACACACACATATACATACTGTATATTCACGCACAGCACACACACCTATGTAACAACATGCTCAGCATCTGAATATCGCCGCTGTCTTTGGGATTGTATTCAAATTAAGCACAATGATGGCAGGAGAAATAGAGCCTTGCTGCATGATTTAAAATGACAGAAGCCGATTGATTTCCCATCTCTTTGATTAATTTATCTCCCTCTTGTTGTGCACAGAAAAATTGCTGAATGGCATTCACTCGGATTAAAACCGCAAACCGTACTTTTTATAATTTGACAGATAATTGGCATGACACAGACTTTCAGATGATGCACATTCCCAGGGAAGAGAGGACTCCCTGGTTCTGTCTGCTGGGATTGGGCTGTGACTGTCCAGCCTTCTGCCTGCTGGGATTGGGCTGTGACTGTCCAGCCTTCTGTCTGCTGGGATTGGGCTGTGACTGTCCAGCCTTCTGTCTGCTGGGATTGGGCTGTGACTGTCCAGCCTTCTGTCTGCTGGGATTGGGCTGTGACTGTCCAGCCTTCTGTCTGCTGGGATTGGGCTGTGACTGTCCAGCCTTCTGTCTGCTGGGATTGGGCTGTGACTGTCCAGCCTTCTGTCTGCTGGGATTGGGCTGTGACTGTCCAGCCTTCTGCCTGCTGGGATTGGGCTGTGACTGTCCAGCCTTCTGTCTGCTGGGATTGGGCTGTGACTGTCCAGCCTTCTGCCTGCTGGGATTGGGCTGTGACTGTCCAGCCTTCTGCCTGCTGGGATTGGGCTGTGACTGTCCAGCCTTTGAATGGAAGCTGGTAGTTCTAATACATTTGAAAAATCTTACTGACATTTTGACCTTTAATGTTGGGGTTTGTTTGCTCGCAGCTTTATATATGACCTCACTGCACACTGTGAAACAGCAGCTTTATATATGACCTCACTGCAAACTGTGAAACAGCAGCCACATTGATTGGTACTATTGAAAGAATTATGATATACCATTACTCTACTGCTTTAAAGTAAAGTACAGAATGCTGTTTACCCAGCATGCTTTTCTCACCATGTCCTTCCTGCAACACATGAAATATTCATATGTGTTGTGTTGCAAACCAGCTTCGATTTGGAAACACGATAGTACAGTAATTACCTGTATTTTGTAAACATCCACCAAGGTAGAGCCCAGCTCTCCACACCACGCCTTGTAATTTCTTATTTATCAGTTTGAATAAGAATGCTATAATACGCTCCAACTGAAGGCATCTTTTGGAAGTTTAATCATTCATGATGGGAAAATTGCTCCTTTATGTGCAATAAATATTGATTTACAGCTCATACATAACTGAATGTTAGGAGACTTTCTGGGTCCCCTCACCGCTCATTGTTATCCAGGATCCCCGCTGGTTTGCGTTAACTTGTCATGGTGCAGTCTCAGGGCCTACCTCATCTGGATTCATGTACCTCCTCTATCTCTGTTGGTGCTTTTCCACTCTAATGTCCCAAACCACCTTTCTGGAGGAGAGAGGAAGTGACATGGGAGGGAGGATGGGAGAGCATTTTTTCCTGTTTTCACGATGTTGTCATACTGTTTCATTAGAAGTGTTTTAAAGACCTGCAGTCGTCACAACATTTCTAGGGACACACTACGCACTACACACTGCACTACACACTTCACACTACACATTACACTTAGACATGTCAAATTAGTGTTATTAGTCGTATGCTAGCAACATTCACAACACAGGGTCTTTGCCAGGGTAACAAGGGGAAACAATGGATGATCTCCTAAGTCCCAGGTCTGCGCTGTGGTCCTGGGTGACTGCTGAGACAAAGGGAAGGCTGGGCTCCAAGCCATTTGTTTCATCCGACCCCAGATCCCTGGCACTTCCCTCCCTCAGACGCTGTCATTTCATTTGCTCTTTTTGGGGAGTTTGTCCTGCATGGGGCGGAAGGCAATGAGGCACGGCGGACATGATGGATGCCCTCCTCAGCTCAAATGGGGACAGTGAGGTAGATTCACATGGTCACAGAGAGGTGCAAACACAGGGCAGAACATGACTAATTACGACCACACACACAGGGCCATCTCCACTGGGGCCTTTTGCAATAGCTGCACAGTAAAACGGAACAATGTTTTTTGAAACATTGAGAACACTGAGTTATGTTTTCACTGACAGAAAGTAAGTGTTGTTATCAGTTAGGATCCCAGCACCAGGCTCGTTGAAACAGTGTGTGTGTGTGTGTGTGTGGGTGTGTGTGTGTGGGTGTGTGTGTGTGTGTGTTCTCCGTCCTACAACATTAGTTTCCCTCAGGTTTAAATCTCTAGAGACTAAACAAACTTTAAACAGTGGCAAAACAGAATTCCGAACATCAGAAGTTGGCGTTCAACCAACGTGCAACAAAGCATACAAAGACGAGCAGTCATTCAGTGTAGTTCCCTCACAAACCAGCCATCTGTAGGATTCACCTTCCCAGTGTTCCAGTCGGTTGAGGACTGAGGCAACATAAACCACACCGCCGGTAAACAGGACAGGTAGCAGGATTTGAGACCCTAAACTGTGAGACATGGTTGACTTCACCAAGTTTCCACTAGTGTTCTCCCTCTCGTTCGAGCCAATCCCAAGAGAGCCCGCTGTTTCTCGCTAGGCAGACGCGCCAGCTGATTGGCCAACCAGAACTGTTTCTGACAGCGTTCACCTGTGCTCCAGCTGCCCAATTACCCAGAAGTCTGTGGGGTCCTTCGTTACCCAGAAGCCCCAGGGCTCTTGTGCCAATCTCTTAATGAGCAAGGCAGAGCTTTTCCCAGAGTACAACACTGCAACAGCCATCGACAGCACAACTTTATAAAACCAAGTAGCTGTTGGACCAAAATAATACCTTTCGTCTCAAACGATGAAACTGAACTTCTGGCTTCTTCAGCATTCTGTTCTGATTGAATAAAGTTTGCTATTTTCGACTTCCATGTTGCAATAGGATGAGTGGAAATGACAGAGAATAAACAGCATTATCCTGTCTGTTCCTTCCACACACTCTCACCGTCACTCAAGGCTTGCATTATTTAGCATCATTGATGCAACAACATGTCACAGATTCTTTTCAGTTGGATGTACATAATCTGTGACAGCTTGTCTCCACTGTGACCAGACAGTCAAACCCCATGACTGTCTTGACTAATAATGAGTGATCGATGTTGTTACTTTTGCAGTTTAGCTGGGAAATCTGAGGCCAGGGTGTATCCACAACTCACCTGCGATGAGAACAAGTTGACAATAACTTGAATAGAGACGAAGTCTGCAATTATTCCAGTTCTATTTGGATTATTCCTGATATGATGTTATCAGAGTCAGGGTCTGGTTCTGTTTCAGTAGTGACTGTGCTGTGTAGAACTAGTTCTGGTTATTCCATCACATCTCAGTCTTTTTATGTAGAGCTGCATCTCCTCCTTCAGTCGTCACATGACAACATAGCCAGAACAAAATCAGTAAACAACAGTTTAGCCAAACAACATTAACACAATATCATTCCTGAGTGTTCTAACTGCACTATTCACCCCATTATTTTTTAATGGAGGACAAACTAAAAATACAGTTACTGTAGAAGTTGGAATAAAGTGTGCATTACACGAAGCAGGATGAAGCAGAGAGGGAGAGAGGAAGAGAGCAGTGGAGGGGAAGAGAAGATGATGGGGGGCGTTCCAGAAGGGGAGCTTCACACAGCACACATTATCACTGCACTACAAAGGGCCAAACACACTCACAGCATTTCTGTGCCACAAAGCAGATTAACACAAGGTACCCTATTGTGAGGAAAATCACTTCATGGCTGTAAAGCAAGTGATTTCACATCCTTTATTTAAGATGACACAGTAATCAGCTGATCCATAATCATAGGCATTGTGCCTTTTATGTTCCCTGCAACCTCTGCTCACTCTGAGAACCACTGGGAAAAAATCACTTCCAAAGTAATCGCCTTAAAGAGCCTTCTCAAACACTGTGACTGTACTAGCAGGATCGTCTGTTCCCATATTATATCATAGCAGAGCTGAAAAGTGGGACAGGGGGTTGCACTGGGGGAAGATGCAAGGTTTGAGAAAGGCTGAGACTGCGATAATAAATCAATTATCCAGAGCAGTGTGACTACAGTCAGAGGCTAGGAAGCTAGCTGCTACAGGGAAGCACATCCTTAACACTGGATAGCAGATAACATACAGCTCGTTTACTGCTAAAGTGTTTTCTCCCAAGATATAATTTTAGATAATTGTGTTGATGTGGAGAATGTACATTGTGATATTAAACCGAAACAACTCTTAAAACTAAGAGGTATTTGGTAAAATACATAAAACCTTCCTTAAAACCGTTTGCAAAGACAGGTTAATTGAAGATCCAATCATGTTGCTCAAATTCAAACAAAGTTTAACGAGGTAGACATAAACGTAGAAGCACCAAAAAAAAGAAAATCACCTATTATGTTACTTGATATCACCTCTAACTACACTATGATAATCCCCCAGCTGTCTCCTCTTCATCCTCCACCTCTTCTAAGATGAGTGAAGCTGGAATGTGTGGGTAGATGGCAGATGGATCCATTAGGACAGACCCTGATGTGTTCGGTACAGACCCTGATGTGTTCAGTACAGACCCTGATGTGTTCAGTACAGACCCTGATGTGTTCAGTACAGACCCTGATGTGTTCAGTAGGGGCAGCTGAGAGGGAGGTCATGGAGATCTGTGTTCTCACCAAGAGGATCTCTGTGTGAGAGTGAATTTCCTTTTAACAGCAGCAGAGATCAGTCAGCGATATCGGGGCACTGGTCTTCACACTGTCTAATATACCCGACCAGGTGAAGTTCACTCAAACAGCATATAGGAAAGACTAGAGTCTTTAACCTGTGGCTGTGAATGATATTTCAGCTCTGTTGATTTGACATGTTATATGTCGTTTTTGAATACATTTGTCCATCCTAAGAATTTGCTAAACTCACATTGGAAGGTAGAAAGTGAATGCGATGATCAGAATCCGAATGGGCTTTATTCACCACCGTTCACACAAACAAGGATTTTTCTGTGACAGGAAGGTGCATACGATAAACATATACGAATATGAATCTTATACAGAAAAAGTTAAAACAGTCTAAATCATTCTAAACAATACTATACAATGGAAAATATAAAGTCTAAAATAAGATGGTGATCGGGGTGGTGAATACTGGAGACTGTGTTCAGTGTAGATCACCTGGAACACAAACACTTCTCATCATCTGAGGAGACCTGGAAGCTAAAGTTATTAGCAGCAGATGCGCTGGGGAAATACCAAGAAAAACGATGAAAAGAGCAACAAAGACCGAAAACAAACCTAATCATTATTCTTGCAACATTCTCATTTCCCAACATGGATCATGTCCCTTCAGCTAGTCTGATGGAACTTCTCCCAGGTCAGATCAGAACAAGTCACGTTTCACTGAGGATGATGTATAGTCAACTTCTGCTTGATTCCAACCAGCAGTCGTTGCATTAGATGCTTCAATTAATTGTGTTCTTCTCAGGGGCCCACAGAGGATGCATCCCTCCTATAGGTTAATAATGTTATTATCAGCCAGTTGATGAGGTTGTTTGATATACATATGAGAGTAATAAGATACATGGCCAAAGGCTATATTGAAATGAGTCCCTTAAGTTAGCGTGGTCCCAGCAGCACGTTCACGTCCACAGTCTTCCCAGTTGTTGTTCAGCCTGATGTGGACAGGAAGAGAGACAGGAAGAGAGACAGGAAGAGAGACAGGAAGGGCCTTTAGAAGGGGCTCAGACACAGGTGGCTTCCTGAGGGCTGGCCCTTCATTACAGAAGGTTATTTCTATGCAAATGAAAGACGAGGAATTAGACACAAACTGACACAGGGACAACACGTGAGCGTTGCTATGGGGACTGGAATCTCATGAATCAGAGTCCAGTGGGGCATGTGACCGTTAAAAGATTCACAGAAGGGTGAAAAAACACAGTTTGGCTGTGAATTTGTTACGAGAACATCTTTCAAAGCTTAACTTTTCTGGTAGTTTAAAAGGAACCGGGTGAGTTGTGACTTCCCATAAACGTCTTACAGATCTTAACGCGATGACTCATAATTAGTCCCTTTTAAAGCAGCAGCTCAGAATCCAGCCATGGCCCAGCTGTGAACCTGTGCCAGAGCAGCGCCCCACGCTGGCTTCACCAGCCTGCCTGGGTCACAGCTGCCAAAACGCCGTCTGAAGATGAGGAGGAAAACATGATTGCTGCCTAAAAATGTCTAATCTCATAAGAAGTCTGGATTCTGACTAGGGAGCATTGAGTCGGAGAAAACGACTTTAAAAGCTTTTTACATCTTAATGCTTTTCACATCCCTTTATCACGGCGAGCATGTGCCACTTCCTGCAAGGACAACCCTCTCGTCAGAAGGCCCGGTGGAATTATGGGGGAAAAGAATCAAGGGGCGGGGTCTTGGGTTGCACATTTTGTCCCCATTTTAGACGAATAAAACAACACTAAATAATTTACTCTCATGAATCTCCACTGGAATAATTCTGCTTTTGTTTTAGCATGCTTCCCCTACCGTAGTTAATATTAAACAACCAGTCACAGAAACATCTAAATGGGTGCATTGTGCATGATGAGGCTGTCTCTAGAGGCTGGGATGGATGTCAGAAAATACACAACCCTGCTAGTTCTCTCACCACTCACATGCACACACACACAGTGTACACAAATACACAACATGCTGTGTTGTGGCATGCTTCAAGCTCTTGTACAGCAGCTGAATAGAAGTGAGGTAACTTCTAAAGGCTTTTCTGGTGCACACACAAGTAACCAGCCAGATCCACCATGTGGAGAGTCCTGACCTTGGCCATCACAGTTAGCTACAAATAAGGTCTCAGACACTATTTGGATTATTCAAAGGAAGTACGAAGTATAGAAATGAAGTACATTGCAGTAAATATCTAAGTCTTTGTTAAAAATATTGTCTGTGTTAGTGGAAGATAAACATACAACGCATCCTGTCTTTATTGAGTAATTGGCAGAATCTCCCGAAAACAGAACAGTACTGAGTGAGGACTCATGGCTGGGGGGATGGATGTTTGATGGATGTTTGATGGATGTTTGATGGATGTTTGATGGATGTGTGATGGATGTGTGATGGTGATGGATGACACAGATGGTGACTACCATGGTGACAGACTATCAGACCACAGATAACATCACTGTTTTGTTTTGAACTCCAGATGTCTTTTGGACATTTTAGATGGTTTTAGGTGTCTCAGAGCACTAAACAGAAATGAACATACTTAGCAGGTAATACTCAATAGTTATTGTCATTTTTTGAGAGACACTTTCTCAAACTCCAAGAATGAGAAAATGTATGCATTTTTTTTTGTCGGTTTACTGCGTTCCTCCTGGTCTCATTTCTGAACATCATGAAGTACTCTGAAGCGATCTGAATTAGTTTCTCACACTGATTAACAAATCCCATTCAGAAAGTTAAAGCAAAGTGGATGTTTGTGGTCAAACTTATGCTTCTTATTTGTTGATGTGGGCAGTTTGTGGAAATGAAGCAGTTAGTTGAAGGAAGGGTGCACACCATTTGCCCGTCCATCCAGTCATTTACACGCCTCTCTCCTTTCACTTCTACTTGATTATGTAGCACTCACACTTCAACACACAGACCCAATTTACTCTCTTTCAGAAGCAATCTACAGGGTATTTGTTTAGTTTTCTGGGAGAGACCTGTCTAGTCTCAGCAGCTCTAGGATTCCACATTTACAGAAACCTTCAAATTAACCAGCTTCATGCAACACTGTGAAAGGTTGTTCTCCTGAACGTCAGGGGCGATGGGGGTCTTTGAAGTGGAGGTGTGGAGCCTCTTAAAAAATGAAATCTTTATGCCGAAGATGAGCGGGATGATGAGCAGCGGTGATCGCCTGCTCTGGCCTGAAGCTCGGAGCCAGACATCAATAAACAATGAGGATTTGATCTGCAGAAGAGCTGGATGACTTCTTCATTAACTGTCTGTCTGTAAACTCTGTCTCCGTGGCACTCTCAGCTTCCCTTCTCATCAGAAATGAGTCCCTTTTCATCTCTGGGTGTTTCAGTGTCTAAGACCAGACAGTAACCTGTCTATCGCCATCTTTCATGTCCTAAACCCACACATTCTGTCATCAAGGAATCTCCTCCGGTCGTTCCCCAGGCCTGTTCTACTCCCTCCCTTTCCCTCTCACCTGAGAAAAACTCAGCGATGAAGAGGATGAACCCGCAAACTTTGTATCAAAACGAAGGCTGGAGAGACAAAGTCAACTCCTAATAACTTCAGGCAACTACGGGTTCATTTGGGGTCAAACTTCTGAGGTGGAAAACTCATGTCCACCCTCCTCATTAGGGATATATCCCATACTGTACGTCTTAACCATCATAATATTAATGACCAGGTGCTCCACAACCATCTTTAATGGGATGTCGTTCAGCGTATGTGTGATAAGATAGACATCTGCTTCCTCTGGAGCAGCCAAGCTCCAGTGTAGCGTTGTGGAGGACAGATCTCCCAGGATGCATCAGCATCAGGGAAACATCCTCTGCAGCCATATGCTGCTTTTTAAGGCCTTCTCTGTTCCTCCCTTTGCAGTGCAGTATGGTTGTAAAGAGGGCCAGGCATGTGCTGAAAAAGCTAATTAACAGGAGCACATCTAATGTGTTCTGAGTCGGCTGCTGTTCCTACTCCCCTGTAGCTGTCCCTCCCCTCTCCACCCTCCACCCTCCACCTCCACCCTCCCCTCCACCTCCCCCTCCATGGTTTAAACTGCTGACCAAAGCCTGTTGGTGTGCTCATCGCTCATCGTTCAGATCAACATTCCCAGACGTTGCTGCAGGACGTCGCTGCCCGTGTGAAGGTCTGGGACGGCGTTTCTGCACCGTAGTCCTGCTGGTTAGTGTGCGTGTGTGTGTGTAGCAAGGGGGTTAGTGTGTGTGTGGTGAGGGGGGTACATTTGTGTAGCAAGGGGGTTGGTGTTGTGTAGTGTGGTGGTTAGTGTGTGTGTGTGTGGTGGTTAGTGTGTGTGTGTGTGTGTGTGTGTGGGGTGGTGAGGGGGTTCAGGTCCCAGACAGGGCTGATCATCATTAGTGCTTGGAATAGCTCCAGACTTCTATAAAAGAAGGAAGGGATGTAAGGAATGGATGTAAGGAATGGACCATAGTTAAGTGGACTGTGAGGAGGAGGAAGGAGGGGGACTGTGAGGAGGAGGAAGGAGGGGGAGGACCTGCAAAGCAATCAGACACATTCTGATGGTGATAGATCTTACAAGGTGCCTCTCACATAACTGTCATCACTTTATTATTATATGTTTTGTTTCCCTTTCTGCTTTGCTGATGTGTTGGTGTGTGGCCTGTGTCTTCCAGCCCCCAGGTTACTGGCAGGTAATCACTAGTGTAGAGAAGGTGGTGTTGCAGGTCAAGCTCGGTGGGTCAGGGTTTTATGAATCAGAAGAGCCATGATGATCTGACCATGTGAACTTGTTGTGTCGTCCTTATGGAACGCAAAATAGATGTGTAAACCCGTGTCAGATACGCAGAAGTATGAGACTGGGTTGGCGGAGTGGACACCATGCCGACTGCCGAGTATTCTGCCTCTTTGTTAGGCTGTCATCAGACAGGCTCTGCTGTCACTCATAATTCCCCCCACTGAGTTAAAGCCACGCCCCCTACGCAAAATCGGGGCCAAAAGTCAGAAACTGAAAAAACAAAGTGAAACTGAAGAAAAAAGAGGCCGTAAAAAATTTGTTTTGAATCTGAAAACATGAAATGTGAAACTATGTGAAAATATAAAAGTGAAAAATGAAAATTAATAACTTATTCAAAATAATTCCAGAATTAATCGAAATTTTGGTCAACCTCAAAAAAAATGTTTTACTTATTTTTTCTTTGAATACATGGTTTTATTTTTTAAGTTTTCGACCAAGCTTTAGTTTTTCAACCATTTCGAATTAACAAAACATTTGTCCCTGAAACCAGATCATGATGTTTTTCGGTCTTAAAACAAGACATGTGAAAGTGAGCTGGAAGTGTCCGAGGTGAATCACACTGTGTAGCAGTTAACCACATGCTGTTAACTCTCCCTTTGTCGGGAGGGTTAGTATTTCTGTGAGGACGGATAAGTGTTTCTGTAAATACGTACTGTTCCCAAGCCTTAAAAAAAGCATAAAGGTTTTACAAGTGTCCCTCCTCAATCTTTTCTATCAACCCCTGAATGACATTCCGAACATTCAGTGCAGCAGCTCTGAGCTCTTACAAAATGACAAAGCCATTCAGAGAACTTCTGAACTTTTGAGCAGTACAAAAAATCAGTAAATCCAGCTTTAGAAGAACCTGATAAACCATAATAAGAGCACAGGCCACCATGCATCAGGTACCAGATCTCTGCTGATGACCAAGAACTGTCTGAGCTTCTAGCTAGCACCCGTGTGAACACCTGCCCATCAGCTTCTTCCCTCATGTTTTCAAGAGCCTATCTGTGCAGTGGGCTAAAGAGACCCCACACTGTTTAATTCCACCCTTCGATCAATCTCCAATCAACACCTCGATAAAGGTAATCACCCAAAACTTCTGAAGGAGTAGAAAGCCAATTTTCACAGGCTATCAGTGCATGGGATTCCCTCATCGATCACCGTAGGAGCACTGTTTAGCAGCACGCTAGCTGCTCTGATTGTGTTTATTTATGTGGATCACATGTCCCACAGAAGCATCACGGTGGTGCGACTCTGGAGGCTAGTCTAGACGTCCTCACTGTGTCAGTACCCTGGTAGGAACCAGGAAGTTAATGTAGGGTTGGTTCTGATTTACAACCATGCACAACATATGAAAACTGCGAGTGTTACACACAAGGTGACTGTTTAGTGGGTGGCAAAAGGAGCGGAGGGGGGGGTTTCGATTGCAAGAAATCCTGGATTCTTGTCATGGACAGGTTCTACAGTCTGTACTGCTACAAAAAAAATATTCCATGAATATGAATGTAAGATGAATGTAATAATGGGTGGTGAAGTGGATGTGACAGTCACAACCTGTGATTGGTGTTTCTGCTACAGAAGGAACTGGAATGGCGGAAACAACCCAATATAAATAATACATATACAGTCTCTCCTTCTCTCCCCCTCACTCTTTCCGAGTTAGTGACTACAGTCTAGAAAATAGCAGTTGTGCCGATTTGCAAATCAAAGATGCAGCTCAGTTTTGCATGATGGATGACATCCAGCCGTACTTTGGACGAGTAGAAGGACAATGTGAACATGAAGGAAGGCCTGCTGGGCGACGACACAGGAAGCCCACCACGGGATGATTACCTTCATCATGAATCACAACACATTTTGTTATATGTTCTGTAAGGAGGCTTAACTTCCAATTTTATCCTTGATTCCTGTTCCAGTGTGAGGACTGTTTGTTTTCATCTGGCAATATCACACATGAGGTGGCAGGAGGGGGATGGCATTCCACATTTCCCAGAATAATGCCTCTCGCTTTAAAATAAGCAACGACGCTCGCCATGTTCACCTCTGGAACGTAAATACATCCCTCCTTTCACCTGGGAGCAACATCCAAACTCAAGCACTTTGCAAAGTTTCCCAAGCTTGGTTAGCGTTATTTTAATGGTGGGCGAACAAAAGCGAACCCACATCACATCTGTAGAACATCCTGATCTTAGGAGGAGGAGGAGGATCGCTGGCTTTGGAAATGTGTTTTATTTCACTACCTCACACTAAGCGACAGCACCACTATCCATGTGACAGGCGTTTATGTGAGATGATGGAAGACTATTCTGTCCAGTAATGGGCTGGATGGTGGACATCATCTCACCCAGCCAGGGGAGGTCTCAGGAGAGGGAAGGGTCTCTGTAATAAAGCCCTGATGAACTTCCCTCCTCTCGTGATGTGGTGCGGGGTGTCGCCCAGAATGTCTAGCTCATGTCTGATAGCGTCATTTCCCCAGATGGATGTAGCGTCCCCTGCGAGGCTGTCAAGGGGCCCAGTTCCACCAGGCAGGAAGTGATTCTGTATTCACTGTAATGATCTCTCAGAGACATGCCCAGACCTCTCCACTCACTCAGCTACAGCACGCCACTCCACCACACTAATGGTGAGGCTTTAACACATCAGACAGTACTCTCAGTGTAATGTACAACAAGCTTTTTAACAAATCACAGCGTCAGGTCAGTCGATAAAACATTGATGTTACCAGAAGTGTCTCTGCTCTCTCATCCAACCTATAATGGTTTTAATGCAACTCTCCATTTAAATATAGCTAAGGGGATGTTTGGTTGGTGTGCGCTGTGGTTGTGAAAAGCATCACAAGCCTCAAAAGGCAGGACCCTGCAGTGCCCCTCTGTCCACGCACAAACAAGCTGTTTTATGAGATGTTGTAGTCCAACACAGATGCAGTTATTTTACAGCTGGATGCTGGAATAGTCATTTCTGCCAGTAAAGCTGTTACCAATGGCTATTGTTTCTATCTTTAATAATGTGTTTTAGAATTATTATTTTTAATAATGAACTGAGGAAAAGGGTGTGTGCGTGTGTGTGTGATAAAAGGTCAATCCCCCACACACAGCCCCCCCACATCCAAGTGCCTCCGGCTAAAAATAACTACAAACTTCCAAGTTTTAATTATAGAATGAGGGGGCATCATGGCAATGGAAACTCCATGGTGGAAAAAGAACAGAAAAGGGGTTTTCATGCATCTTGAGGTTCAGTGTGTTCATTGCCTAGCTGGAGGCTGTCTCCGCGTAGGGATGAATGTTTCAAAGCAATGTGACATTTCTCTCATTGCCTTTAGCTGCTGACATCAGCAGGAACCTGAATGTGACAGCTCGCTGTCATGATGACACAACATGTAAAGCAGGACGGTCACATGCGTGTGTCTCATGCACACATGCACACACATGCAGGTGTGTCTCATGCTGTGGAGCATTTTGCCTTTTCCCAGTAAAAAGCCTCCTTCAGGATATCATGGAACAACAAAGCCAGAATGCATGTGGACCGTTACCTTTGTTCTGTCTGCAGATCAAACAGATCCAAACCTGAGGTACAGATCTCAGCTCCCCCGTCTGAAACTCCCACCACACCTTCCCCTCACCCTGCCGATCGTCCGCTATCCTAACACCCATATCACTCCATGATCCATAAAACATTTGTTGTGTTTAGCGCCTGTATGAATTTGACTTTCTGTAAACAGCAACACAGATAAGTGACTGAGCTATGAAGCCTGTGTTTTGAGAGAATCTGAAACAACAAACCAACCTACTGTATACAGTGGTGGTTAATCTGCTCCTCCAGGGTTGCGTCTCATGAAACGCCTGTAATGAACCCTTCACTCTACACTGTGCGGATCTGATACAAAAACAATACCAAATTCCAAAGAAGATGCTATTCTGACTTTATCTCTGCATGTGCAGACATCAGACAGGAAAGCAAGATAAATCAGAGAATAAAATACATTTGGGAGAGAAAGGCCGAGGGCATTCTCATTTAAAGTCGGTGAGCGTTTGGTCTGGGCCCCCAGATTGTCGTGTGTGTGTGTAATCCTTATTGAGCACGGTCGAGAGCAGACAACATGCAGGGAATACACACTCATTCAGAATGCTGACATTCTACACAACATACCACACAAACACACACATGAACTTCAATATGCACGCATCCCAGCACCACACGCACACACACAAACAGGTAAACACACACACACAAAAGCAACACGGGGTAAACACACACACACGTAAACACATTCTTCCTTCCAACCCGTGGCATTTTCTCCTGGCAGCAGGCAGGGCAGCATTAGCATGCTGTTTGCATCCCCCCACAGAGACACTTACACACGTCAATCTCTCATCGGAGCTTTCAAGCCGCTTCAATTTCATCTGATCTCAAAGTTTTATGAATTTTGAAGTCAGCAGATAACACATTCTTTCATATCGCAGTTAAGCCTGTTGGAGAGAGGGGAAGTTCTAAGCCTCTCTCGCCCACCCGGCACCTTCGTAAGGACCGATAAGCATTCTGGGTAAAGTAGGGGTTTGTCTAATCACGTTTGTACTGCATCCATCAGCCTGGTGACTGAAGACACCTTCTTTCCTATGAGCATTCCTTCATCTATCGCTGGAGAAAGGGCCGTGTGTGTGTGTGTGTAATGGAGCAGTTTGGCCTGACATGTCCTTGGCAAACCTAAACGCCCTGCTACAGACCAACATGATTTCCTCCAAAACCTTGTGATTGATCCGTGGTGGTTTACTCGTTGATCGACCTTCTCCCTCAGCGTTCGTCTGTGCTCTCTTTAATTCTGCTGCTGATTCCTGGTCACGCCTCGGACTCCAAGCCGCTCAGCGTGAACGGTGAGAACACAGATCCCAGCCACGCCATCGGCCCCCTGCCGTTGGAGCATAACGTGTAGAGTAAACAGCTTAGCGTTCAAGTGCAGTTCAGGCAGTTTGGCTGTGTACGAGGGCAGTGCAATCACAAGATGCACATTCCCCATCGCAAACCAACATGTTATCAACAGCTACGACACACGTACCATGCGCTCTCGCTGGGACCATGCGCTCTCGCTGGGACCATGCGCTCTCGCTGGGACCATGCGCTCTCGCTGGGACCATGTGCTCTCGCTGGGACCATGCGCTCTCGCTGGGACCATGCGCTCTCGCTGGGACCATGCGCTCTCGCTGGGACCATGTGCTCTCGCTGGGACCATGTGCTCTCGCTGGGACCATGCGCTCTCGCTGGGACGCTGACTCGGTTGTCTGGCTCCGAAGGCGAGTGTTACAGCGATCCATCCTCCCCACACACACACACGTTTCCCCAAGTCCTGACACCATGACAACACGCAGTCACTCAAGAGTCAGAATGAAGAGTCTTAACATCTCCAGGTCTGCAGAGTACCACAGTACTCTCATCATCACCAGGTCTGCAGAGTACCACAATACTCTCATCATCACCAGGTCTGCAGAGTACCACAATACTCTCATCATCACCAGGTCTGCAGAGTACCACAATACTCTCATCATCACCAGGTCTGCAGAGTACCACAATACTCTCATCATCACCAGGTCTGCAGAGTACCACAATACTCTCATCATCTCCAGGTCTGCAGAGTACCACAATACTCTCATCATCACCAGGTCTGCAGAGTACCACAATACTCTCATCATCACCAGGTCTGCAGAGTACCACAATACTCTCATCATCACCAGGTCTGCAGAACCACAAACCCATCACACCAGCGCACCCCACACACACACACACACACACAGTGTTCCCCCTCTACCAACCTTCCTGTTCATCTTTAGCTGCCAGACGAAAGTGTCACTTTAACCAGAATGAATGATCTCACTCTGAAAACACAAATTGCAAGGTAAATAGATTAGTGTGGAAACAGACTCCACATCTCCCTCCCTCCCTCTCTTTTTCTCATCTCTTCTCTCCCTATCCTCCCCTCATGTCCTCTCCCCTTCCCTCTCCTCTCTTCCCTCTCTGCCATCACCGGGGAAAGATAGAGCAGAGGGTGAGATAAGGAGGGGCATCCCATCCTACTTCTCGTGACTCATCAAAATCAGTTACATGTAAAAGCTCAGGACACAGCTCCTCCAACACACACACACACACACACACACACACACACTCCAACCTATGCAATCAATATGCAATTTCCCTTCAGTGTATAAAAGATGTGCCTACTTGGAGCCTGTCCCACGTGTTCTGAGTAATGTTGCATCTACATGGAGCTCTGCTATAATTCTGCTAACTGTGCCGGTAGGTCCTAAATTGTGATAAAAGGATTTCATCTTGTGGGCAGATGCAGACACTGACAGGAACGAGAGGGTTTGGATTTATTTGTGTTGCCTTCTCTCATCTCTTTCCAGTCTGTGCAAAAACAAGAGGAGAAAGTTATTATCTGATAGAGTGCTTTAACAATAGATCTCATCTCCCAATTCTCAGTTCACTTTCTCTTCAGAGATGAACATCTCTGCTTTAGTCTTCTGTGTTGCCCGTAATATTAAGTAGTTTGTCAACAGCGCCGACAACACATTCGTTTAAGGCTGAAACTTAGGAGACAGAATGTCTCACCTCTATTCATTACTCATTTCTGTGTAGTTCAACTTAAGAAATAACAAGTAAAAAATACATCAAATCAAGTCTTGTTAAACATAGAAACACTGTTTATAAGTAACCCATGCAGTGTGACCCATGCTGTTTGACCTGGAAGGTGTATGCTCCGTGACGGGGCCCCCCTGCAGGCTGTGTTTGAGGGCCACAGGGCTCCTGCAGGCTGTGTTTAAGGGCCTAAAGACCTGAGACGTTTCTTAATTAAACCAAAATGGGGAATTCCTCATTCTCCTGTTTTTACTCAACCGGTGATGTTGAACAATACACATTTGAGAGCCTGGAGAATTCTCAGAATACAATTACGTCCTCCTGCCAAACAGTCATGATGATGTCCAGAGAAAATAAAGAGGATTAGCGTGCTGATGAACTTGGACGTGGTCCACTCCGCCCTGGCGTGGAGGAGGAAGCTGCCTGGAGACTGTGCTGGCTGAATGGAGAGACAGAGGAGGGCGTGATGGTGGGTTGGGGTGGAGACTGTGCTGGCTGAGTGGAGAGACAGAGGAGGGCTGGTGAGTGGTGGGTTGGGGTGGAGACTGTGCTGGCTGAGTGGAGAGACAGAGGAGGGCGTGATGGTGGGTTGGGGTGAGGGGCGCTGGGACACAGCTGGTTAGTGTCTAGTGGTCCAGTCCATGTTTCTCAACATGCTGGTTGATGATGTATTTTTGTGTGTTCATCGATAGCAGCTTTGTCAGGATGACATGAAGACCTGAGAAATAAGAATTTAAAACAGAGAGACAGAGAGAGAGAAATAGAGGAAGGATAGACCGAGAGAAGAGGAGAAAGTGTCTTTCTGCCATGGGCTTTCAGAGGAACGTTCTGCCATGGGCTTTCCAGAGGAACGTTGGTATTTAGATCGATGTGCCTATCAGTTTGGTGAGTGATGGGTGAAGCTCTAACAAGTTAGTTGTCTCATCCAGTTTCTCTGTGATTGCAGCTGGACTGAGCACTCCTGAGAGAATTAAAGCACAATATCGCAAGCAGAACATTGTATTGGAAATGTCTCCACCAGAAAAGATGTAGTGGTTGTGTTCTTTCTGTTTAACGTAGAGAGAGGGAGAGATTGAGAGACAGAGAAGGGGAGAGAGAGAGGGAAAGAGGTACTGACTTTAAAGCTAACTGTATTTGAAGTTACAGTGTCGGCAAGTAAAAATGCTCTCCTCCCTCTGTCTCACACACACACACACACACACACACACACAGCTGAAAAGGAATGTCACGGGACGTTCTCCCAGCACACCTATGTGCTGCTCTGTTCTAAATCAGAGTGACCTGTCTGGAGCCCTCCCCTCGGCCACACCCTCCCTGCCCCCGCCCTCCCTGCCCCCACCCTCCCTGCCCCCTGCCCCGCCTGCAGTGACACCTGTCTGACGACTCAGCATCCACAAGCATCGGGAGGTGTCACCCTGTGGGGGACCTGGCAGGATGCTCTGTCACCAGTCTCCCCCCCTCCCCCCCACCCTCCTCCCCCCCACCCTCCCCCCCTCAGTCTGTCGTCTCTCAGCTGAGATGCCCTCTGGGTGGAAGGCTGTGTCCCTGCCTGCAAGGAACGTCTTTATCACCAGCAGCCATGACACCAGGGCCACTCATCACCAGCAGCCATGACACCAGGACCACCTGAGGGTTGGGGGGGTGGGGGCTTTTACACCACGCTGGGGAGCAGTGAACCGGGTGGTGCTGTTAGGCAAAGCCGTTGGAGTAAGTCCTTGTTGTTTCTGCTTCTTGTGTCTGGAGCGCGTAGTCTAGCTGCACCTCTGTAACGTGACGTCTGCAGAGGAGCTAAATCATCTCACGTCTGTCAAGGCGAGGAGAAATCCATTTGTAATGAACGCTGTCGCCAACGGTTACCACCGGCGTCGTGTCATGTTTACTGTGGCATTACGTGGGCTTTATGACGTGAGGAGAAGAGGGAAGTATCACTCACGGCCTCAGTGTATCTCCAGCCCTAACAGACACATTTCAGGGGAGCTGCTGGGCTGTAATGTATTCATGGGTGAGACACTTGGCTCATTTCACGGGGAAGGCGGATAGATCTGCCTTCTACCGCCTAACTATCCAATCGGTCTTTGTTAAACAAGGCACAAACTCAATTACAAAGTGCCACGCGCTGACAGTTTATTAACATCACAGCCACACACAGCCCCCCCCCCAGCCCCCCCCCCACCCTCCCCTCTGGGGCGTGAGCACATCCTCTTTGAAGAGCATATTACCCTCCGAAAACAGGAGGGGAAGATGAAGAACAGTGAAACTGGATTTATAGATGTTTGTTGATTCCCTCATTGTTAATGACAGGCTTGCACTTTTGGACTTTGGGAAAACAAAAAGTTGCAGGTTTGGGGGCAGTTAGGAAACATATGTGTTTTATTTTTAAATGTACTTATTAAATAATTTGACTCATTAAATTAGACAAATGGAATGTATTCATAATATCCACATGAATACATCTTTAACGAGCCGCTAAAAACTGAATTAACAGACAGAATGCCAAGTCTGTGCAGCGTACCTTTACTGAACGTCATAAAAACTAATCAGTGGAATTATAATGATGCTACAGAATGATAGTAAATAGCTGCACTATTATCTTTTGTCATGTGTCACTCACATGGATCGGAACATCCTTGGAGATGTTGGGGAAGTGCTATGTCTAGGAACTGGGGTATCCCCCCCCCCTCCCCACACCCCCCACCACACACACACACACACACACACACACACACACACACACACACACAGCAGCATGTAGTGGACAGCTTGTTTGGGAGACTTACTGGATTCCCTCATAGCCACTCTGCTTTGTGCTGTGCACTGCAGAAACAAATGTTTGTCATAAATCTAGCATATGGAGCCCGAGGACCACCGGCAGGTTTATAACCACTTTGGGGGGCTGGAGGAAGAGGCTCTCCCTGACTGCTCTACACATTAACATAGGCCACACACCATTAAGGCTGGACACATCATGGTATAATGCTGTATAATTTCCTCCTACTTTAGGCCGATTAATTATTCATTTACCCTGACTGTGAGAGAGACTCTTGGCCATCTAACACCATGGAGAATACAGGGAGACAGTCAATGCAGGTGTGTGCGTGTTTGTGTGCGTGTTTGTGTGTGTGTGTGTGTGCATATGTACGGCTGTGTACCGTATGGCAGGGTTGCCATCACAGCAGGGCAATGAGTGAGGATTAAAACCAACACTCATAAATGACTTGCTGTTTCCATCTTGCACAAGATGCGTTTTAGATGCACTGGGAATTCCAAAGGTCTCCACTTTCTGTGACAACATTGAAAACCCCAATTACTACATATTTCTGTTTCTTGTTTTTAGTATTATGTGCAGTTCTCTCGAGCCTATCAGCACAGCTCCGGACCAAACGCTGTACACACAAACTCCTACCTGTACTTTATTCAGGGCTGAGGTTTCCAGCCATGAAGGGAAAGTAAGAGAAGTTCAAGCCTGAACTCCGTTTGTCGCTAGTTTCTAAGATTTTCAGCAAAACAGAACTTGTAAAGGGCCTGATTGATGGAGGTTGTTCTCTCTCCCCAGTTCCCTGTCTGTCAGAGCTGAATGCACTCAGTGCGTAGACTATCAGGTACAATTACAGTTATCCTGAAAAGGATTTTGTTCTTTTAAAGGTAAAAGTTATGTGAGAGGCACTTGTTCTCGTTCCATCCACCCTCCAGTGTGACGGCTGTAATAGACCTGGTTTTTATAGAATGTTTTTCTAAATTCTGAAGTTTTTCAAGGTTAATCCTGAACCGCTCTACTTGGTGGTTTTTGTTTGAGGAAAAGACGCGAGGAATGCAACGGTGTCTGTTTTCGTATGTGGAGACTGGATGGATCAAGGCCGTCTCTCCTTGACCAGAACAATGGGATCCAGTGTGTGGCCTTACCGAGGACACGTCCACTGTGGGCTGGGGAGGGAACTGGACCTCAGAGCTGAGCGCTCACTTTCCCCTGGATCACTTTCCCGTCTGAAGCAGAGCTCTTGTTCTGCGCTAAGCGGGCGCTATGTAATTAGGCCGAGCGGCACAAAGGACCCCACACTCTGAACCAGGGGGGCGGATGGCTCAGAGACTCATTAGAAGATCACAGATTAGATAGCAGCCGTCTAGAGTGTCTGGGGTCTGGGTAGTGCACCTGCCATCAGGTGAGCTGAAGCTGAACTCCTTTAGAAAGAAGCCCCTGCTCCGGCCTGCACATGACCGGAGCCTACAGAGAGGTCAGGGTCTCCAGGGAGGGCTAATGGATGTAGCTGTGGGGGCGGGCGGGTGTTCAAACACAAGGTTGAGTTTCAGTGTGGAGGAAGGTTGAGCCGAGTCCCTAGAGGTTGTCACGGTTACCTCTTACTTCCTGGGAGAGAGCTGAATAGAGCAACCAGATACATCAAAGGAAGAAGACAGATGCTATTAGGCAACATTTCTTATCCTCACACTTCTTTCTCTTTTGAACTAATGACAGGCATTATGGACGGACTTGAACTTTGCTGTGCATGTCTGATGGTGCGGATGGGGAGAGTATTGAAGACTCATCAGATCCAGACACTTCATTTGACAGTCTCATCCTGACCACACTTTATATGACAACACTGCAGAGTGACATCACTGCACAGTGTCAATTACCAACACCCTTTTTCACCAGATCAACTGAACACAGAATATCTCACACTTCAAACTCCTCAAAGCCTCGTACTGGTCCTACTAACAAACCCCTCTAATCTTCCTTGGGCCGTCTGAAGTATTTATCTCTTGTAAGCGGTACATTTTTTAACTGTAATTTATGTATCTTAAATATATGACCTTAGTTAGTATTTGACCATCGCTTAATTTAATGTGAATTTTCAGAGAACTCAAATAACATGTAAAGCTTCACAGTGACACGAAGCTTAGGGGATCCCAGCCAGGCCTTCAATTACAGGGTCTTTTCCCAGTTCCCTCTCCCCCTCTGGCCAGGTTGAGCTCATTTAAAACTTTCCTCCGTGTTGGCAGGCCTGACAGTGGAGCGAAGCTTCCCTTGCCTGCAGCAGAGGAACGCAGAGGCTGTCAAAAGTCCGCCAGACAAACTTGTCAGGTCTGCAAAAAATGCATCGACCATCTCTCCCAAATTCCAAACCCCCAAGCCTTCTGTTTTCTGGAATTGGTGATGAAAACATTTTCTAAAACCTGATCCCTCCAAAGAAATGCATGACAAGTGAGAAGCTGTGAATTATTATCTCAATCCTTTTTTGTATCGCAACAGAATGATGAACTAGCTTCAGTAACGCAATTAACCGTTTGGCTAAAAGCACTGATTCAGAGGGAATATTGATCTGAACATGGTGTCAAAGTGTCAAGGTCTATAGAGAAGAATCCTCCTGGAGGTTATCTCTAGATGAACCTCATCCTGTGTTCACACGACTGACACAACAAGCCTTTATCAAGAGGCAGAAGACGGACGGCTGTAGCACGGTCACGCTCTCCGTCAGATGCCTGCCTTACCTCTGGTGTCCTGTCATGATGCATGATGTCATCATGTTGCTGGGACCTCACTGATGTCCACTCACACTTCGTACTAGTTGAGAACTAAGACCAGAGGATCGCTCTGTCTCCCACCTTACAATCTTGAAATCCAGCCTTCTGTTCATTCTGAGTACTTGTAGGTAATAAAACACTAAGTTAAAGTGACATCTACTTATGCAGGCTCTCTCTCTTGAGCGATGACACCACCACTTCCTATTATACGAACATGTAGAAGGAAGTCAGGTGATCAATAACAGTAAAGGATAAAGGCGTGCTATCTCAGCTGGCTGAGTACTGATGGCCAGGTAGAGTAATGTTACTGCCTGAGGTGCTGTGTTATAATTTCGACGTCAGTGCTATCATTTGCCTCATACACATCCCCACTACTTACAGTAACTCACATGGAGAGAGGGACACAGACAGGTAGGTATTCATGAAATGAGGTCTGCCTCAGTGAACTGGAGATGAGGAGGACTGGTTTCAGAGGAGACACTGTGTGCTGTCACAGAACAGGACTGGTTTCAGAGGAGACACTGTGTGCTGTCACAGAACAGGACTGGTTTCAGAGGAGACACTGTGTGCTGTCACAGAGCAGGACTGGTTTCAGAGGAGACACTGTGCTGTCACAGAGCAGGACTGGTTTCAGAGGAGACACTGTGTGCTGTCACAGAGCAGGACTGGTTTCAGAGGAGACACTGTGTGCTGTCACAGAACAGGACTGGTTTCAGAGGAGACACTGTGTGCTGTCACAGAACAGGACTGGTTTCAGAGGAGACACTGTGTGCTGTCACAGAACAGGACTGGTTTCAGAGGAGACACTGTGTGCTGTCACAGAGCAGGACTGGTTTCAGAGGAGACACTGTGTGCTGTCACAGAACAGGACTGGTTTCAGAGGAGACACTGTGTGCTGTCACAGAACAGGACTGGTTTCAGAGGAGACACTGTGTGCTGTCACAGAGCAGGACTGGTTTCAGAGGAGACACTGTGTGCTGTCACAGAACAGGACTGGTTTCAGAGGAGACACTGTGTGCTGTCACAGAGCAGGACTGGTTTCAGAGGAGACACTGTGTGCTGTCACAGAGCAGGACTGGTTTCAGAGGAGACACTGTGTGCTGTCACAGAGCAGGACTGGTTTCAGAGGAGACACTGTGTGCTGTCACAGAGCACAATAGAAGCGTCTTGGGGCCCTTCATGCCAGGCTGTAATAAGACACCATTATAAAACAGTCATCTTGATTAAATGCAAATAATGTGTGCTTCAGCAGCTTTGGATTCCACTAAACAGCTTCCGGACAAACAGAAAGAGGTTATTCTAGATGGGCGAGAGCTCGCGAAAGGCACAAACTAGACAAGGAGCATAAACTGTGCCCCCCCCAGCCCTCCCCACTAAATAAAAAAACCAATTTCAAAAAGGCTAGTGGAGTTTATGAGAAAGAAGCGAACAAAAAGAAGGGCCACAATTGGCTTGATAGCTTGGAAACACTGGCGAGGATGAGCTCGCTCAAAAGGCATTGCAAATCCTGAGGGCCTAAGGGGAGACAATGATCTTCAATTACCAGCTGCTCTGTTCTCAATTTTAGACAAGAGCTGAGAGGGGGTGGGGGGTAGAGAGGATGGGAGAGAGATACAGGCCTGGGGAGGGAGAGGGGGTGGGGGGGTAGAGAGGATGGGAGAGAGATACAGGCCTGGGGAGGGAGGGGGGGGTGGGGGGTAGAGAGGATGGGAGAGAGATACAGGCCTGGGGAGGGAGAGGGGGTGGGGGTAGAGAGGATGGGAGAGAGACACACACCTGGGGAGGGAGAGGGGGTGGGGGGTAGAGAGGATGGGAGAGAGACACAGGCCTGGGGAGGGAGAGGGGGTGGGGGGTAGAGAGGATGGGAGAGAGACACACCTGGGGAGGGAGAGGGGGTGGGGGGTAGAGAGGATGGGAGAGAGACACAGGCCTGGGGAGGGAGAGGGGGTGGGGGACCTGCTGCAACACAGGGAGGATATAAGTAGTAAAAGGTAAGGAGCGAGAGAGAGACACAGAGAGAGAGCGCGAGAGAGAAAGGCCATCACATTATGAATTGTATTCTTCCAGTAATGGAGGGAGGATGCTGTGGCAGAACTTCATTTCCAGAGTCCGGGCCGGGCATGAGAGTCAAGCGGTCCTGAGAGTCAGGCCCGACACTTCAGATCACATCATCTACGAACTCTGTTCTCACAGTAGTACACTCATTTGGCACGAGAAGACCAGAGTTTGTGTTTGTTTTTCTTACTGGGGGCTGGAGTCACATGACCCTGCCATGGTGATGGTTTCACCCGGATGAAACTCTGCCATGGTGACATAAACCTGTATTACCTGGTCGAACTGCACTCTGTTCCAATAACATCGGAACATCAGCATTGACAATTAATACAATAATTGTATCTGGGTTTGTAATGGATGCTGTTCACATATGAGAGTATTTTCTTTCTTTCGTTGGTGCTCCTTGACCACGTGAACCGAAACAAGTTTCAAGAACATTCTGGGAGCTTCTAAAAAACAGGGATTATAATTCTAGACAACGTTACTCTCTCGTTCCTTCTCTCCTGCCCTTTATCTTTCCCTCTCGGTCGTCCCCTCTCGGTCCTCCCTCCTCCCCTCAGTGAAATGTCAGCGTCTCTCAGGATGAGGCTAATGGCAGGGAAGCAGATCTCTGGTATAATCTCACCCTATTGATGCTGCAGGCTCACTCTACCACAGAGCAACAATGGGAGCTGATTGGCTCCCAGCTTTGGCGAGAATCAATTATGTACCCTGCTGATCTCCCAGCCGACGTCTGGCTGTAGGGAATACCCAGACTCCCCCGCCGTGTGGCTTGTCTGCACACTTCCATGCTTGTTGATTGCAGCAGACACATCCTACATGTGTGCTACAGTATGGTACCACAGCATGAAACATGGTTTCTGACCTGCTAACTAACCCTAACCCATCATTACCTGTTCAATTCACGCCGATTTTGTGTCGGGAACAAATAGGCAGGCAGCATTGTCCTTATTGAGCAGCATTAAATGCCTGAGGTCAATATCAGCCTAATTAACATCTGGAAAATATTTTCTGAAATGTCATCAGAGTTGGAGCATGCTGTGCTTCTGCTCTCAGCAATATAACTGTCACTATCAGAGACATGAGCTTGGCCATTTGTAAACTGCTCTAATTACTGTCACTGTCTCCGTAAACATCCACCACTAGCTATCCTTCCATCTTTCTTTCTCTCTCTCTCTGTCTCTCTAGCTCTCCTTCACTCTCTCTGTCTCTCTCTTTTCCACCAACTCCATCTCTTCTTCTCTCCCAGTCCTCCTCTCTCTTCTTCTCTCCCAGTCCTCCTCTCTCTCTCTTCTCTCCTCACCCTCTTCTTCTTCTCTGTCCCTGTCTATCTGGAACATTCGGGGCTTCATTTCACAGTTATTGTATTTGACTCTCCTACTCATCGCTGCTTGTTTCTGCACGTAGGAGGTCCTCTACACAGCCTGATCTTGAAGAGGTATTCACCGTCTGTGAAGGAAGTGTGTTTCTTTATCAGCAACATACACCATAACATACACCTCACAGCCAAGATCAGATGTGCTTTGTAACCATGGCAATACGAGCGTCCCTATTGTCTGGAGATCAGGTCTCTCCCTCACCCTGATTCTATCAGGTCTCTCCTCACCCTGATTCTATCAGGTCTCTCCCTCACCCTGAGCCAGCGCTGGGGAGAGAGAGAGAGACAGAGAGAGAGAGAGAGACAGAGAGAGAGAGAGAGACATATATATAGAGAGAGGAGAGAGAGAGAGAGAGAGAGACAGAGAGAGAGAGAGAGAGAGACATATATATATATATAGAGAGAGAGAGAGAGAGAGAGAGAGAGAGAGAGACATGAGAGAGAGAGAGAGAGACATATATATATAGAGAGAGAGAGAGAGAGACTAGAGACATAGATAGAGAGAGAGAGAGATAGAGAGTAGAGAGAGAGAGAGGAGAGAGAGAGAGAGAGATAGAGAGAGACACAAGGACCATCCAGGAGAGCCGGGACGGCGTCCAGGATTTTAATTAAATATCCAGCAGCTCAGATCCACAACAACAATAAAGGTGTCCAATAAGATGAGGCAGCGGATAGGCCCAACCTCACAGGCATGTCAGGACCGGACAACGGAGGCTGTGATGACAAACAGCCTGCAGATGAGAGTGTGCTGTAGAGAGCAGGAGGTGGTGAGAACAGACCTGTAGTGGATCCTCTCTGTCTGGTCACCAGTATCAACATCCCCTCAGAGCGACAGGCAGACTGACAGACCAGCTGTCCCCACGCCCTCCTTTGCAGAGACAAAGAGAAATGGCATTTATGTGACTGGCTGTTCGTTTCCATCAAAACAAATGGTGTTGGAACGTATACAAAAGGTTATGAGCAGAGATGGCAAAAGTACACAAATCTTTCACTCAGTAGAAGTACAGATACAGAAAAAGACCTCTTTTTCACTCAAATTAAAGTAAAGAAGTGTAAGGAAAAAAGGCACCAAAAACAGATGACCAAAAACACAAGACGCGACCCAAAAAGGTTCAACAATTATTTTGTAATTTTTTTGAAACTTTTTTTTAGAACAAAATGTTATTGTTGCCTTATGCCTTGTCCATTGTAGCTTCTAAACTAGCTTACTTTTGTTGTGCATGAGAGCCAGGAAATGAAAAAAAGGTGCACAATGACAAGAAATAATATCGATCATGGCACCAAATACATATTAAAACTAAACAAACCTGGTTTGAAAACATGAATGTGAAAAATAACAACTTCTCCATCTCCTGTATTCCTCCACCCCACTATCTCCATCTCTCTCTTTTATCTCCCAGTCCCCTCCCTCCTGCACCCCCTTGCTCTATCTACAAACTCTCCCTCTCTAGCACTCTCTCGCTATCTCTCTTTCTCTCTTTCCATATTCCTTGTTTTTTTTTGTCTCCTTCCATTCTCACCACCTCTATCACAGTGTTTTAATCTGCCTTGCAAACCCACCAGTCTTCTCTCTCCCTCTCTCTCCTCCCTCCCCCTCTCTCTCCTCCATCCCTCTCTCTCTCCTCCATCTCTCTCTCTCTCTCCTCCATCCCTCTCTCTCTCCTCCATCTCTCTCTCTCCTCCATCCCTCTCTCTCCATCCCTCTCTCTCTCCTCCCATCCCTCTCCCTCTCTCTCCTCCCTCTCTCTCTCCTCCATCCCTCCCTCTCTCTCCTTCCTCCCTCTCCCTGGTTTCTCACTATAATATTGGAGTTTATTGGTGAAAGCTCCTGTGCTGATCAGGCGTTCTTCTCTGTGGTGAAACAGGACTCTGTCCCCTGAAGCTCTCCCTGCTAGGGTGGACGCTGCCTCAATTAAAGAGTCCACTTGTGCTGCACAAAATCAAAAAGAGAGAAAGGATCTCGGAAAAGAAAGGAATGAGCTGATGCATGTGAAAAGAAAAGACAAAAGCTGGTCTGCATGACAGGCAGAGAGAGAGAAGGGATAGGGAGAGAGAGAGAGAGAGGGTGGGGATAGGGAGAGAGAGAGAGAGAGGGTGTGGGATAGGGAGAGAGAGAGAGAGAGGGTTGGGATAGGGAGAGAGCGAGGGTGTGGATAGAGCGAGAGAGCGAGAGGTGGTGTGGGATAGGAGCGAGAGGGTGGGTATAGGGAGAGGGAGAGAGAAAGAGAGAAAGATCAGAGGTCCCAGTATTAATTTATGATGAACTTTACAAAGTCAGCTACCGAAGTAGCTAGGATGAATATATCGTTCTCGTTCTTTTTTTGACGCGTTCAGATTTCACCAAATATCTCTTCCTTTCACCACATATCTCCGTCTTTCAGAAGACTATGTTCAAGGCAACACAAAGTGAATGCGTGCTATTCAAAACCAGAATTTTGGACCGAATGGAATTTTTGTTGAATTACAATGCATTCAATAGACAATATGAGACACAACGCATCTAACACATTCCACCCCCCTCATTAGTGTGAACTAGATGTGAGGTTGGGATTAGTTCTGCTCTGTCTGTGCCTGCGTCCTCTGAAGACCTGGCACGGTTGTTTCAGCGTCCCTGTGGGCGTGTTCCTCAGAGACCAGACACCATTTCCATCTCCTCGGAGACGGCATTTGGGGAAATCAGGAAAGTATGAAATCATTTTTCCCAAATGATATCCAACTAGTCAATCTTTATTAAGGAATGCATTGGGCTCCATTAATATTCAGGGTACAACAAAGTCGGTGGTTTGGGCTCATCAGAAAGGCGTTGTGGTCGCGTGTGTGAGGGGAATCCAGGGGACAGGAGGATGCTTCTCTTCTGCAGTCACCCCTCCTCTGGTCACCAGGCACAGGCTGGACTGAACTCTGCAGTCCTCCCTCTCTGGTCACCAGGCACAGGCAGGACTGAACTCTGTCTCTCCTCTGGTCACCAGGCACAGGCAGGACTGAACTCTGCAGTCACCCCTCCTCTGGTCACCAGGCACAGGCAGGACTGAACTCTGTCCCTCCTCTGGTCACCAGGCACAGGCAGGACTGAACTCTGTCCCTCCTCTGGTCACCAGCCGGGAATGGAGGGATCCATTTTGGTGACAGTTTTACAGCAGCTAAATTCACTTAGCAGTAACTTCTCCCCAACACAAGGAGTAGTTGAGTAAAGACGTCTCTTTCATACTGGATGGAGTTAAAGACACAACAGGGGTTAAAAAGTCAAGTTCAAATTTAGAGTTTAATTTTTTTAATATCATTGCTCTGCTCTGAAATGTATTACATTTCTTAATATGAATTTGACTACATTTAATTGTTAGGAAAGAGAGATGGAAAGGAGAAGAGAGAAAGCCAGAGAGAGACAAGCCAGAGAGAGACAAGCCAGAGAGAGACAGAGAAAGAGAAGGAGGGAGACCGAGGGAAAGAGAGAGTGAAGGAGAGAGAGAGTGATCTGTGCTCTGGTAAGTGAATGCAGCAGTTAATATATATCAGTGCAGTGTGGACACTGATGCAAATGCACAAATGTGGGTCGATATTGCTGTGCTTGCTTTTCTTGACAAGTCCCAATTTACCTACTGTACAGCAAGAGCCCTCGCAAAGAATAGTAAGCCCAAAGTAAGAGGAAAAGGCAATAAAAAGGGTATTACGTGTCAAGCGTGTACTTGGTCTTGACAAAAAGCTCATGCATACCCAACCAGCTCCCTGTACTCCCCTTGGTTTATACAATCCAGTTGTGTCTATAAGTTCCCAGACAGAACAATACCGTGCAGTAATATAATGATGAGAGCTGATACCATACTTCATCATCAGATATATAAGCTGAGGTATAAAAGCAAAGACACAGACGACATTATGAATCCTTTTGTCCACAAGTGTTATTTCCCATGAGAACACTGGAGGGAAGCAGCAATCACAAGCGCCTCCACTGCTCCTGATAAATCACCTCCCCAGCGCCTCGTGACCATCGCAGCAGATGATGAAGAAGAGCCAGACTGCTAATCTGGTCGTCACTGAAGCACCAGCAGGGCTGGGAGTCTTCACACCCAGGGCTAATGTCATGTGAGATGGCACAGGAGATCATGTCTCCGGTGGGCCTTTTCAAAGTCTCACTAATTGAGGCATGAGATGACCTTTGCCCCCTGGCTGTTGGCAGGGAGACGGGGGTCAGGGGCACCGGGACTGTTAATATAGAAGTCGTCATTAGAGCTGAAACAGCTGACTCCGAGCCTGCCAGTCCTTGTGATGGAGGAGGGGACTGTTCTCCACTGGCTCCTCAACCAAGTTTAAATCGGTGTTGATGGAATAGACACACACACAAACACACACACAAACACACACACAAACACACCACACAAACACACACATAGGAAGACATGCTTGTGTCCACATAGCAACATGTACCCAGTCATGAACACCAAACATAAACACTGGAAGGGAGAACCAACAAACAAACATCTGCATCCTACTCAACCAGGATGAACCATGTGTGGGTTTGGAATGTATACCGCAATACTTGTGTGTGTGTGTGTGTGTGGCTGTGTGAGAGAGAGCGATAGAGAGGGAGAGACTGCTCCAGTCACATGTTCTACAGTCTGAGGGCATCTTGTAAAGGGGTACGTCATGGTCTCTATGAATCACTGGTGAACGGATCGAACTGCCAGAAACTGCTGACATTATGAAGCATGGAGCGCTCCCGGACACTAAATCTCATGCAGCCCGGAAAGAAATGACCGGTCTGCAACACACACACACACACACACACACACAGAAAGCACACACAAATCTCTCAAACCCTCTCCCCTCCAAGTACACACACACTGCCCACACCCTCCTGGCTCACACACACACCAAGACAACTTTCACATATATTTGTTTTGCCTCACAGACCCAGCCCCTCGATCATGTGTATCTGCAGCCCGGCTGGGTCTCTCCCCACCTGGCTGGGTTTGATGTCTCACGGCGAGCCGCTCGTTTACCTTCTTCTGTTTCCAAGCTGTGAGGGAGGTGCATCATGATGCTGCTGTAAGAGATGAGGTGTCCGGGTGACTGAAGAGACCTGCCGACTCTCCACCTTGCTGAGATGAAGCCTGTCTGAACCTGTTTGATGACTTCCAGGACGCCGTGCGCGTCCCCAAACCCAGAGACTTCAGGACGCTGTACGCGTCCCCAAACCCAGAGACTTCAGGGTGCCAGCGTCCCCAAACCCAGAGACTTCAGGGTGCCAGCAACACGAAGCGGGAGCCACGGACCTGAGATTTGCAGGACTGACTGCGGGACTGACTGCGGGACTGACTGCAGGGACTGACTGCAGGACTGACTGCGGTTGGACAATCCGCAGGAGTCTCATCCTGGCTCCTGAACACATCCATATGGTCTGAGACTATATATATGCTGCACCTGTAACCAATAATACCACCAGAACATGTGTTACTCAAAGAGCCTAAACGCCAGAGCCTAAACGCCTCCCCCTCCAGCTCAACAGCATGTGTAGACCTCCAGCTGCTAGCATGCCGCTGGCTCCCTCTGACCTGGCTCCCTGACCTGGTCTAAACATCACTCAAAGGTTCATGGATTTACAACTTCAGCACAGTGGAGCAAGTCAAACCTTTTGGTATGGAATATGCGAAGGAAATGCAGATTTATAAGAAGAACTTTAAAATTGTGCAAAGGCATTACTTTGTAATTTGCCAACCTTTCATAACCTGTCGTTTTGTCTTCAATATGACAGTAGATCAAAACATCAGAGATCCTCAGATCAAACGTTTCATATTTACGACTTTAGCCAGAGCATGTCTTTCACATTATCCCAGGTCCAATGTTTTTGTACATCAAAAGCATTGCTAAATCTGACGGGCCTATTTTGCCAAAGAATCGGAGTCAGATGTAGTGAAGATAGTGAAACCTGGTGTCGAGTCTGGGTTCGGCCGGGCTGCAGTCCAGTTTGTTGAGCTATTCTGTCGTTTTTTTCCTTCATCCCCCCTCCATCCTCTGGAGGAAAACCTCTCTGACAGAAATGACGGACTCTATTTTTCCCAGAAGAACTCTCTCTACTCTCTCTGTCTCTCTCTACTCTCTCTGTCTCTCTCCACTCTGTCTCTCTCTAATCTGTCTCTCTCTACTCTTTCTGTGTCTCTCTACTCTGTCTCTCTCTAATCTGTCTCTCTCTACTCTCTCTGTCTCTCTCTACTCTCTCTGTCTCTCTCTACTCTGTCTCTCTCTACTCTGTCTCTCTCTACTCTCTCTGTCTCTCTCTACTCTGTCTCTCTCTACTCTGTCTCTCTCTACTCTCTCTGTCTCTCTCCACTCTGTCTCTCTCTACTACTCTGTCTCTCTCTACTCTCTCTGTCTCTCTCTACTCTACTCTGTCTCTCTCTACTCTGTCTCTCTCCACTCTCTCTGTCTCTTTCTACTCTGTCTCTCTCCACTCTGTCTCTCTCTACTCTCTCTGTCTCTCTCTACTCTGTCTCTCTCTAATCTGTCTCTCTCTACTCTCTCTGTCTCTCTCCACTCGTCTCTCTCTACTCTGTCTCTCTCTACTCTCTCTGTCTCTCTCCACTCTGTCTCTCTCTACTCTCTCTGTCTCTCTCCACTCTGTCTCTCTCTACTCTGTCTCTCTCTACTCTCTCTGTCTCTCTCTACTCTCTCTCTCTACTCTGTCTCTCTCCACTCTCTCTGTCTCTCTCTCTACTCTCTCTACTCTCTCTACTACTCTCTCTGTCTCTCTCTCTCTACTCTCTCTGTCTCTCTCTACTCTCTCTACTCCTCTGTCTCTCTCTCTCTCTACTCTCTCTGTCTCTCTACTCTCTCTCTCTCTACTCTCTCTGTCTCTCTCTACTCTCTCTCTCTCTACTCTCTCTGTCTCTCTCTATCTCTCTCTCTACTCTCTGTCTCTCTCTCTACTCTCTCTACTCCTCTCTCTCTCTCTCTCTACTCTCTCTGTCTCTCTACTCTCTCTCTCTCTACTCTCTCTGTCTCTCTACTCTCTCCTCCTCTCTACTCTCTCTGTCGTCTCTCTACTCTACTCTCTCTACTATCTCTCTGTCTCTCTCTCTCTCTCTACTCTCTCTGTCTCTCTACTACTTATCTCTTCTCTCTACTCTATACTCTCTCTGTACTCTCTACTCTCTCTCTCTCTACTCTTCTCTGTCTCTCTCTCTCTCTACTCTCTCTGTCTCTCTCTACTCTCTACTACTCCTCTGTCTCTCTCTACTCTCTTCTGTCTCATCTCTTAGTCTCTCTCTACTCTCTACTCTCTCTCTCTCTCTACTCTCTCTGTCTCTCTCTACTCTCTCTACTCCTCTCTCTCTCTCTACTCTCTCTGTCTCTCTCTCTCTCTCTACTCCTCTGTCTCTCTCTGTCTCTCTCTCTCTCTACTCTCTCTACTCTCTCTGTCTCTCTCTCTCTCTCTACTCCTCTCCTCTCTCTCCTACTCTCTCTGTCTCTCTCTACTCTCTCTACTCCTCTGTCTCTCTCTCTCTCTACTCCTCTGTCTCTCTACTCTCTTCTCTCTCTCCTCCAGTGGGCTGGGTGGAGGCTGGCAGGAGACCGGTGGAGGCTGGGTGGCTGGCGGCTGTGTAGAGGCTGTGTGGAGGCTGGTTAGAGGCTGTGTGGAGGCTGGTTAGAGGCTGGTTAGAGGCTGTGTGGAGGCTGGTTAGAGGCTGGTTAGAGGCTGTGTGGAGGCTGGTTAGAGGCTGTGTGGAGGCTGGTTAGAGGCTGGTTAGAGGCTGTGTGGAGGCTGGTTAGAGGCTGTGTGGAGGCTGGTTAGAGGCTATGTGGAGGCTGGTTAGAGGCTGTGAATTATTACATTCAGGGTCGTTATTCCTCCCTTTGAGCAATTTATACATTTTGATATTAGTGCCAGGCATGGTAACAGTCGCTAAGTAAGAAGGCCAGTACATCAGATTCCTAATCGTAGATCTCTACATTCTGGTACAATTAAACAAATCAAAAGAGAATGACATCTCTACCAGACATGTTCAACCAGACTTTTATTGGCTTTTAATTAGGCGATTAATATGCAGTTTGTCTGAAAAGACCATAACAAAAGGTGTATAGTAGATAAATGAGAGAAAGGCCTGCAATAACCATACCCTTACATGCCCTTTTAATAGCACCAATAATTGACATTTAGAAAATGCCAAGATGGACTATTGTTTGTCCCTCTTCAAGAAGGTGTCACTTGCTCTGCCAGCACAGTGAAGTTCACATTGACTCAAGGAGTGGTTCTCGAATAAAAAACTAAAAGAACTAGAATTTAAAACCAAGACCTCAATTAACTAAAAAGTCATGCTTACTGTAGCCTTAAATAAAAGTCTGTCTGCTTGTAGATCCTCATGACAGCTGCCCTCCTCTCTCTGGTGTCTAGAAGGGAAGGGGAAGGGAGGGGGGGGTGGAGGGGAGGGGGGAGGGAGGGCTGATGTTGAGGTCTGGGTTTTGAATCTTCATCCCTGTGTGTGTTTCTACGTCTGCCAGTGTGAGATCTGCAGCGGTCGTGACGCAGCACCTGGTGAGGAGCCTGACGACAGGGTCGTCCGTGACCTCAGGTGTGGAGGCGGGCAGCGCCTGGTAGAATCTCCCAGGCCTGATGAATGGTGGGAGAGTGCTGCGAGGCCCTCGGGTGAGGAGACTGGGACAGGCGAGAGAGTGGGCTCAGGTGTGATCCTGTCACATGGGCCTGATGCATGATGGGAAGTGCGTTAGCTCAGGTGGGAGCTAATTGAGTGTCAAATGAGCGCGAGCGAGTCCTGAGGGGGTGGAGATGGAGAGGGCTAGGCAACAGGCAGCTGCAGCTGGGTCTTCTGTCCCTGTTCCTGAACCCCCAGACTCCCTCCTCCACCTCTCCCTGCTCCTCTACCTATCCCTGCTCCTCCACCTCTCCCTGTTCCTGAACCCCAGACTCCCTCCTCCACCTCTCCCTGCTCCTCCACCTTCTCTGCTCCTCCACCTCTCCCTGCTCCTGCACCCCAGACTCCCTCTTCCTCCACCTCTCCCTGCTCCTCCACCTATCCCTGCTCCTCCACCTATCCCTGTTCCTGAACCCCAGACTCCCTCCTCCACCTCTCCCTGCTCCTGCACCCCAGACTCTCTCTTCCTCCACCTCTCCCTCCTCCTCCACCTCTCCCTCGTCGTCCACCTCTCCCTGCTCCTGCACCCCAGACTCCTTCCTCCTCCACCTCTCCCTCCTCCTCTACCTCTCCCTCCTCCTCCTCTCCCTCCACCTCTCCCTGCTCCTGCACCCCAGACTCCCTCCTCCTCCTCCACCTCTCCCTGCTCCTGCACCCCAGACTCCTTCCTCCTCCACCTCTCCCTCCTCCTCTACCTCTCCCTCCTCCTCCTCTCCCTCCACCTCTCCCTGCACCCCAGACTCCCTCCTCCTCCTCCACCTCTCCCTCCTCCTCCTCTCCCTGTTCTTGTACCTGGGAGACTGCCACTAACAGAATACGATCTATTTATCTGTCCAACACACTGTTATTCACAGGCATTAGCATTGTGCGCCTCGTCACTTTGGAGGCCCATTTCTCCATGACAGTGAACTGTACTTTTTCCTTCACAAACCCTAACCCATACTGTGACCCATGTACTACGTGTGACCAATCAATTCCAAGTTTGAAGAATTGGAGCACTTACGCAACATTCAAGAGAAGGATACTGCTAGACGTAGGATAAAATCATACCTGTATGCTGAGAAGAAGCAGAACTGTGGGATTAATGTCCCACTGCTCCCATCTCTCCTGTCCTCTGGGTCCTGAAGTCCACCTCCTCTCCTGTCCTCTCTCTGTGTCCTGAAGTCCACCTCCTCTCCTGTCCTATGGGTCCTGAAGTCCACCTCCTCTCCTGTCCTCTCTCTGGGTCCTGAAGTCCACCTCCTCTCCTGTCCTCTCTCTGGGTCCTGAAGTCCACCTCCTCTCCTGTCCTCTCTCTGTGTCCTGAAGTCCACCTCCTCTCCTGTCCTCTCTGGGTCCTGAAGTCCACCTCCTCTCCTGTCCTCTCTCTGTGTCCTGAAGTCCACCTCCTCTCCTGTCCTCTGGGTCCTGAAGTCCACCTCCTCTCCTGTCCTCTCTGGGTCCTGAAGTCCACCTCCTCTCCTGTCCTCTCTCTGTGTCCTGAAGTCCACCTCCTCTCCTGTCCTCTCTCTCTGGGTCCTGAAGTCCACCTCCTCTCCTGTCCTCTCTCTGGGTCCTGAAGTCCACCTCCTCTCCTGTCCTCTGGGTCCTGAAGTCCACCTCCTCTCCTGTCCTCTCTCTCTGGGTCCTGAAGTCCACCTCCTCTCCTGTCCTCTCTGGGTCCTGAAGTCCACCTCCTCTCCTGTCCTCTCTCTGTGTCCTGAAGTCCACCTCCTCTCCTGTCCTCTGGGTCCTGAAGTCCACCTCCTCTCCTGTCCTCTCTCTGGGTCCTGAAGTCCACCTCCTCTCCTGTCCTCTCTCTGTGTCCTGAAGTCCACCTCCTCTCCTGTCCTCTCTCTGTGTCCTGAAGTCCACCTCCTCTCCTGTCCTCTCTGTGTCCTGAAGTCCACCTCCTCTCCTGTCCTCTGGGTCCTGAAGTCCACCTCCTCTCCTGTCCTCTCTGGGTCCTGAAGTCCACCTCCTCTCCTGTCCTCTCTGTGTCCTGAAGTCCACCTCCTCTCCTGTCCTCTGGGTCCTGAAGTCCACCTCCTCTCCTGTCCTCTCTGGGTCCTGAAGTCCACCTCCTCTCCTGTCCTCTCTCTGGGTCCTGAAGTCCACCTCCTCTCCTGTCCTCTCTCTGTGTCCTGAAGTCCACCTCCTCTCCTGTCCTCTCTGTGTCCTGAAGTCCACCTCCTCTCCTGTCCTCTGGGTCCTGAAGTCCACCTCCTCTCCTGTCCTCTCTCTCTGTGTCCTGAAGTCCACCTCCTCTCCTGTCCTCTGGGTCCTGAAGTCCACCTCCTCTCCTGTCCTCTCACTGGGTCCTGAAGTCCACCTCCTCTCCTGTCCTCTCTCTGTGTCCTGAAGTCCACCTCCTCTCCTGTCCTCTCTCTGTGTCCTGAAGTCCACCTCCTCTCCTGTCCTCTCTCTGTGTCCTGAAGTCCACCTCCTCTCCTGTCCTCTGGGTCCTGAAGTCCACCTCCTCTCCTGTCCTCTCTGGGTCCTGAAGTCCACCTCCTCTCCTGTCCTCTCTCTGTGTCCTGAAGTCCACCTCCTCTCCTGTCCTCTCTCTGGGTCCTGAAGTCCACCTCCTCTCCTGTCCTCTCTCTGGGTCCTGAAGTCCACCTCCTCTCCTGTCCTCTGGGTCCTGAAGTCCACCTCCTCTCCTGTCCTCTCTCTCTGGGTCCTGAAGTCCACCTCCTCTCCTGTCCTCTCTCTGGGTCCTGAAGTCCACCTCCTCTCCTGTCCTCTGGGTCCTGAAGTCCACCTCCTCTCCTGTCCTCTCTCTCTGGGTCCTGAAGTCCACCTCCTCTCCTGTCCTCTCTCACTGGGTCCTGAAGTCCACCTCCTCTCCTGTCCTCTCTCTGGGTCCTGAAGTCCACCTCCTCTCCTGTCCTCTCTCTGGGTCCTGAAGTCCACCTCCTCTCCTGTCCTCTGGGTCCTGAAGTCCACCTCCTCTCCTGTCCTCTCTCTGTGTCCTGAAGTCCACCTCCTCTCCTGTCCTCTCTCTGTGTCCTGAAGTCCACCTCCTCTCCTGTCCTCTCTGGGTCCTGAAGTCCACCTCCTCTCCTGTCCTCTCTCTGGGTCCTGAAGTCCACCTCCTCTCCTGTCCTCTCTGTGTCCTGAAGTCCACCTCCTCTCCTGTCCTCTCTCTGTGTCCTGAAGTCCACCTCCTCTCCTGTCCTCTGGGTCCTGAAGTCCACCTCCTCTCCTGTCCTCTTTGTTTCTCAGGCCCAGACCCACGCTTCGTCTGCTCCATTTCTCCTTCAGTACCTCTGGCTTTGTCAGGGGCATAATACACGACCCCCCTTCTCTCTCCCTCCCTCCACCCCCCCCTTTCACACTCCACCTCCCCCCAGGGGCTGGGTCACCAGTTTGGACACACCATCTGCAGTCGGTACAGTGGCTGGCTTCAGCCCTCTTACACGCTGAACAGACAGGAAAGCCCCAGAAAACAGCAGCTTCTCTCCTCTCACTCTGTCTCTCGTCTCTCTCTCTCTCTCTCTCTCTCTCTCTCTCTACTCTCTCTCTCTCTCTCTCTCTCTCTCTCTCTCTCTCTCTACTATCGCTTTCGCGCTCTTTCTCTCTGTCTCTCTGTTTCTCTGTTTCTCCCCCGGAGCGAAGGCCAGTGAGCAGCTGTGGTTGAAACTGTTGACCCACAGTAAACCTGCTGAGCATCGAATACTTAATATTGAAATGTAAACAACACTGAATTCTCATCTGAATATATTTCAATGTAAAATCAAATTCAGGTTGCTCAAATTCGAGCCTAAAAATGTTATAGGCTTGATTTTTTTCAGCTGGAACATTTTACGCTCGAATTTGATAGGTTTGAATTTTTGAGGGGCGAATTGTGTAGGCTTGAATGTTTTCAGCTGGAACATTTTAGGGTCTAATTTGATAGGCTCGAGTTTTCGAGGGTAGAATTTTATAGGCTCTAATTTTTTGGGCTCCAATTTTTTCAGCTGGAAAATTTTCGTCTCGAATTTTTGAGGCTCGAATTTTTTCAGCTGGAATTTTTTTGGCTCCAATTTGATAGGCTCGAATTTTTGAGGCTCAAATTTTTTCAGCTAGAATTTTTGAGGCTCGAATTTGTTAGGCTCGAATTTTTGAGGGTTGAATTTTAAAGTTGACATACATACTTGTTATTGTTATTGTTAAAACCTCTGTCTGGACAGAGCCTGACAGTGTGCTGTGCTTAGCAGAGCACCATGATTACAGACATGTTGGAAACGACTGTTTGTCCACAGTGATGTATCTGATAGTGTGTTCACGTTGTTTTGACCCCTCACACAAAGTCTCTCCTTGACACACAAAAAGCTAATAATGCCAAGCTCTGTCTGACTGGCTTGCTGGTTAACTGTCTGGCTGACTGGGTCAGCATATGAAGACAGTGGGTCAGGGTGCGGGTTGCCTTAACCCTAACCCAGGCAGGGGATAAGGGAAGGCATGAGGCAGGGCAGAGGCAGGGCATAGGCAGGGGATGAGGCAGGGCATGAGGCAGGGGATGAGGCAGGGCAGAGGCAGGGCATGAGGCAGGGCATGAGGCAGAGGCAGGGCATGAGGCAGGGCAGAGGCAGGGCATGAGGCAGGGTAAGGACCAGAGCTGCTCCAGGTTGGAAGGTAAATGATGTTGGTTTAAGGCAGACTCCGTACAGCCAGCCGACACTTAACACACACAAACGCTTCATGCTAATGCTCTTTAAATGGCTCTATTGATTTGAATGTGGCTCGAGCACATATCTTATGAAAGTCAATATGTTGAGCAGGTCTTCTCTCTAATGTAAATAGCTGATACAAAGTCTTCTGTGGATGGTTATCGATGGTGCAGCAGTAATTAGGTGGAGGGAAGCCCTGGTGCTGATATCCTGGTCTCCACTTCAGTCTCCAGATAGAGCTGTAATAAAGAACAATGTTTCTTGTTTGTTTGGATCCCTTAGATCCCCATCCTCCCTGCTGCCACAAAGACAGCAGGTCTGTCTGGGTCCTAACACAACACAGAAAGCAGGTCTGTCTGGGTCCTAACACAACACAGAAAGCAGGTCTGTCTGGGTCCGACCACAACACAGACAGCACATTAAACACGACGCCCAGTAGAAGTTGGGAAAAGGTCTAAATCAGAACCATTTCAAGACAAAGTAAAGTAAAAACCGAACATCAAAACGCATTTGCATCCCACATCAATTCCTGCACTGTATGAATGTATCAGGAAAAGCCTTGCAAAGCAGATTAAGGTTTGTGCCTGCATGCGCAAATATCTATCTGTGCTCATTGAGTGTAGGATTTTGTCTGTGTGTGAATTATTGAGCTAATTCTTAACGTCCTACTGTACACTTGTGCCGGAACTAGTAAAGCATTCTCTCTTTCTCTCTCTCTCTCTCTCTCTCTCTCTCTCTCTCTCTCTCTCTCTCTCTCCTTCTCTCTCTCTCTCTTTCAATCTTCTCTCTTCCTTAAGTCCCTGCCCACACGACTGGGTGACACCATCTAATAGGAGCCACATTAAACATGTCCTGTCTTGTACCTCACTGGCTCTGTATAATTGGCAGTTCAGCATCACTTCATTTAAACTCCAGAGAGAAGCACGGCCCGGGAGAGAGAGAGAGAGAGGGAGAGACATGGAGAGAGAGAGACATGGAGAGAGAGAGACATGGAGAGAGGGAGAGACATGAAGAGAGAGAGACATGGAGAGAGGGAGGGACAAGGAGCGAGGGAGGGACATGGAGAGAGGGAGGGACAGAGAGGGAGAGAAAGAAAGAAATAGTGAGAGACAGAAAAAAAAAGGCTTACAGAGAAAGAAAAAGACGTGGAGAGAGAGATGGAGAGAGGTAGGGGAGAGAGAGGTAGGGAGAGCGAGAGAGCAGCTGAGACGAGCGAGATGAGAGCGGAGATCGGAGAGAGGCCGAGAGAGAGATGGAGAGGCGAGAGAGGGGAGGGGAGAGAGGGGAGTGACGAGAGAGAGACGAGAGGGGCGGGAGAGAGGGGGAGAGAGAGAGAGGAGAGAGAGAGAGGGGGAGAGAGGGGAGGAGAGAGAGGGAGGGAGAGAGGGAGAGAGAGAGAGGGAGAGAGAGGCGAGAGAGAGGGAGAGAGAGAGAGAGAGAGGGGGGAGACATATAGAGGGGGGGGGAGAGAGAGAGGGAGGGAGAGAGAGAGGGGGGGAGAGATAGACAAGGGAGAAAGAGACTGAAAGCGAGGGCGAGAGAGAGGGAGAGAGAGAAGCAGCTTGACACCAACCAGTGGGTTGTCATGGTAACAGGAGCGCTGGAGGAGGGAGGGGCTCTCTGGTCCACTGCGGAGGTCCTAGAGGAGCTCTCAAACACGACCGCAACCACAACCACTCCCACACAGCCACAAATCAGGACAGAGCACACTGACAGCCCGGCTTGGCAGGTGTGCTGTGCTGAGGCATTGTTATTGGTGGAACGCAGGCATGATATAGGACAACACAGACGTTTTTCTTCCAAGGGACACATAAATGTTACTGTACTACCTGCCAATTAAAGCACTTCAGCAGCAGTTGGTCTACAAGGCAGCCAAGGTTGTTTATGATCTGAGGCTGACAGCAGAGTGCTCAGCAGCCTTCAGAACATCGTTCTGCTTTCCTGACCTGCAGAAGGCAGCATTACAATCTGTAGTCTGTGTGCTACTGTAGCTCAAGTGGTTCGGTGAACCCTCCCAGGTGATTCAGTGAACCTTCCAGGTGAATCGTTCTAGCATGATGATTGGATTCCCTCAGACTTGGGAGGAGAGCCCACACAGCACGGCAGGCAATCTCCCACCCAAAAAACACTGAGACAAAAAATACTGCAAATGAATGTTGAATGTGTGTTTTCCTTTCCAGATGCATGTCCTCGCTTGTAGGAACAAACAAAATGAGAAAAGTCCTTTAAGCTTCTGCCAGTAATGTTGTTTTCTTTTTCGGTGGGCAGAATTACTCTGATCGCCTTAGCACCCAGTCATTTCTTCATGTGGACTTGCAAATCCGTTTAATATACTTTGTTGACTTTGATTAAGCATGCCGTGGCAAAGGCTTGGCTCTCAACCCAGCTTTCACCCAGTAAAATTCATGATATGCCTATTCAGCAAAATTACAGGGTGAACATTCAGAGCTACACTTTCAGAGAGGAGAGAGAGAGAATGAGGGGGTGAGAGAGAGAGAGAGAGAGAGAGAGAGAGAGCGAAGGGGGAGAGAGTGTGTGAGATAGAGAATGAAGGGGAGAGGGAGGTGGAGAGGGAGAGAGAGGGAGGTGGAGAGGGAGAGCTATTGGCACAATTCTCCAAAAGGCAGCTGAACAGCACAGCAAACCCGAGTGATTTAAACTTCCATTCCTCCCTCCGTCCGCGAGGGAGGGGGGGGACCACGTCTTGAAGAAAACACTTGACTATTGAGAGGAAGAAAATCATGTTGTGTGTTTGTGTCCAAACGTGTAAGAGTGAAAGAAGTAAAAATACAGCTACAGAATCGTACCGTCTGAGTGACACACTCAGTCATTTGTTTTATACTATCAACTCCAATACTGCCCTTAAACATAGATCCCAAGTCCCAAACATAAACCTCCTCCATACATCGGCAGCCATGTCTTGTGATTTCCCCCCGGACGCTCCCTAACGTGTTGGGATGCTCTTGGTGTCCTGGACGCAGAGCGCAGAGCGCTGGAGGATGATGGCGATACAGAAACTGGACGTTCTGGCACTCAATCTCACTCCATCTTCCACCTCTCTCTCTTCCTCTCACCCCCTTCTTTCTCTCCTCTCTCCCTCCTCTCCCTCCACCCTCTCTCTCTTCACTATGCCTCTCACAGTTGAGATCACAGCAAGTACCAATATAGAAGATCAAATGAGTGAAATGTAGGCTTGGACGTGGCTGGTGCCTGGAACAGTGGGACACTGCCGTCTAAGATAGAAGCAGGGGTGCAGGATGTTTCAAACCTCCTCTCAGCGGTTGTGTTCTGGCAGGGGTGCAGGATGTTTCAAACATCCTCTCAGCTGTTGTGTTCTGGCAGGGGTGCAGGATGTTTCAAACCTCCTCTCAGCGGTTGTGTTCTGGCAGGGGTGCAGGATGTTTCAAACTCCTCTCAGCGGTTGTGTTCTGGCAGGGGTGCAGGATGTTCAAACTCCTCTCAGCGTTGTGTTCTGGCAGGGGTGCAGGATGTTTCAAACCTCCTCTCAGCGGTTGTGTTCTGGCAGGGGTGCAGGATGTTTCAAACCTCCTCTCAGCGGTTGTGTTCTGGCAGGGGTGCAGGATGTTTCAAACCTCCTCTCAGCTGTTGTGTTCTGGCAGGGGTGCAGGATGTTTCAAACCTCCTCTCAGCGGTTGTGTTCTGGCAGGGGTGCAGGATGTTTCAAACCTCCTCTCAGCTGTTGTGTTCTGGCAGGGGTGCAGGATGTTTCAAACCTCCTCTCAGCTGTTGTGTTCTGGCAGGGGTGCAGGATGTTTCAAACCTCCTCTCAGCTGTTGTGTTCTGGCAGGGGTGCAGGATGTTTCAAACCTCCTCTCAGCGGTTGTGTTCTGGCAGGGGTGCAGGATGTTTCAAACCTCCTCTCAGCGGTTGTGTTCTGGCAGGGGTGCAGGATGTTTCAAACCTCCTCTCAGCTGTTGTGTTCTGGCTGGGGTGCAGGATGTTTCAAACCTCCTCTGAGCTGTTGTGTTCCTCTACAGATACTATGCCTTGTCCCTTTCTGTAGCATTGTGAAATTAACATTTAACTCAATGTAGGATGTTTTTTTCTTACCATTCCCCACTAAGACATTTTAAAAGTTTTAGTGTTGAAAGATCCACGCCCATCTACACTGTGATCTCAAAGGGCAGGGAAGAATAACCTTTTGTACATTTCAACTTTAATCAGTCAGACAAAACTGTTCAAAATGTATGAAAAGCTTTCCGGAGGTTTGATACAGGAGGATATTTGATGGTGGCTGGTCATTGTGATTTAAAAGATCAATCAGGCGTTTGCTTCACTACCCTCCAATTGATTTGTTTCCATATTTACACCAATGAGTTGATCCTGAATTGACAGTTTTAGATATACATCAGTTGGAACAGTTTTGGAAACCTCAAAGACTGAAAGTATATTTTCAGACTCAGTCTATTTGCAAATATTCACTTCTCGTAATACAGCAGATATGATAGTCCATAACAGTATAAAAATACAGAGGTCTGTGTCCACACTTATTATGAGATTTCCTATTGAGGATTATGCAGAAAGTAAGTTATTAATGGAATCAAGTAAATCTATCCATATTTTGCTTCCCTGAGATCCAAATTTGAAACTGTATTCCTTTTAAAAATGTTAAATGCGGTTGTCTCATATAATTTACAGATTAACAATGTGATCATTTATTAGAAGTTTTTATCCAGAATAATTTACAGAATATTTACAATACAACACCAGAGTATTATTATTACATACTGAATATTTACTACACAACACAATGTCTTTCTGAAACCACTGATCCCTGAATGTGAAGCACCTCTGTCTTAGCCCAGTAATGAACTCCACCCACGCCTAAATCTTCATTCACGTCAGTCCATCACCCTAGACATTTATAATGATTTTTCTTTTTTGCTGTTCTTCAACCTACATAAGAAAATTAAAATCCTATAATTATCTTCAATTAACAGAAAGGGGGTTATACAGTGATTAAGAGCATTGAGAGCATGTCTTTCATTATCATTTATTTCACAGCTTTTCTTCACTTTCACCTTTCAGCTCGCCAGGCGTCAACATGATAAACCGATTTTAATTAACCTTTCAAACATGCGTCACAACTTCCAGTAGGGAGCAGTCTGTTGGTAAATCTCAGTCGTATTAATACTGGTGTTGTGTTCATCCTCTCCAACGGGTGAGAAGACCATCGGCCAGAGATCTGCCCTCACTGCACTCCAGACTCATCGGCCAGAGATCTGCCCTTACACTTTACAAAATAACGAGAAATCCCTCCAACCATGCCGTTACTACTACCACCACCGAATTCTGGTCCTGCTTATCTTAAATCTTAATTGAAAACCAATAACAACCCGCCAATTGACTTGAGAAGCAGTCTTGGGCTTCAAAGGGATATTTTGAAGAGATGTGAGTGAGTCAGATGCTCCTGAGGGATGCCTTCACCCTAAACACCCCCTGAATCCAAGATGGCTGCCCAGGAGGTTACGCAACGCCGCATGAATCATTAATGAACTCCGAAACCTGCGGTCTGCAGTTTGATGGGCCTCTCTGAGATTGACAAGAAAAGGGTGAAGACGTATCGATAAAGTGTCCGATAGTACGTGCAGCTGAGCATTTATTTGATTACATTTAGTAATTTTAATGACTAATTTACACAATCATAAAATGAATTAAAAGATGAACTATGTACAATATTTTCGATCGATTTAAGGATTTACTCTAAGATGTAGTTTTTCATATTTAAGTTGACTTGTGGATGAATCACATCTTTAAAAACAGTATAAATCCATACCAGTGTTCAGATATACAGCGTTCTAATGCAACTCATCCGTGGAGGAGGGAGATGGTCTCTACTCCTGTCAGCGCCTCAGGCTGTGCTCAGCATCCAGAGGAGGTTCTGGAGGCCAGGGTCCTGGAGGCCAGGGTCCTGGAGGCCAGGGTCCTAGGGCAGGGTCCTGAGGCAGGGTCCTAGGGCCCAGATTTCTGGAGGCAGGGTTTTGGAGGCCAGGGTCCTGGAGGCCCAGATTTCTGGAGGCCAGGGTTGGAGGCCAGGGTCTGGAGGCCAGGGTCGGAGGCCAGGGTCCTGGAGGCCAGGGTCTGGAGGCCCAGTTTCTGGAGGCCAGGGTTCTGGAGGCCAGGGTCCTGGAGGCCCAGATTTCTGGAGGCCAGGGTTCTGGAGGCCAGGGTCCTGGAGGCCCAGATTTCTGGAGGCCAGGGTTTGGAGGACAGGGTCTGGAGGCCCAGGGTCTGGAGGCCCAGATTTCGGAGGCAGGGTCCTGGGGCCCAGGGTCGGAGCAGGGTTCTGGGCCCGGTTCTCTGCTGGACCTGCATCCTCCATGTCCAGGGAGGCCCACTGGAGCCGGCCTCCAGGGGGATCCAGAACCTGGATGGAAGGGGGGCCCGTGCCGTTCCCCTGTGCTGGGGGGGGCCCAGGGGGGGGCTGCTGTGATCCACCAGCAGAGGGGGGGGCAGCGAGGGGGGCTGCTGCCCCGGGTTACGCCTGCAGGGAGAGAGGACAGGAGCGAACACGGATACGCAGGCACACGCAAGCCAACACACACACACACATTAACAACTTCCATTAAGAACTCTCACATGCGAAACACACACACAAAGGACAACCCATTCAGCCTTGTTTTTGATGCATTTTTGAAGATGTTCAAGTATACGTTCATCCCCAAGCTCATAATTCACAACATCACTTAACAACAATAAATTATAGACTTCACAACAAAATGCTGGAATTAGAACAGTGGGGTTTGTGGTGCTCGCCCGTGACTGACACGCAGTCCTAAAAACTAGAACATGCTTTTTTATGAGGCAACACTTCATAAAAAAAGCATGCTTCACCGCAGGCTAGATAGAGGCTTATCCACTCAGAACTAAAGGGAAGATGTTTCTGCACTTTGTCTCTTTAGAAAGAATAAATTGAAACGGTACTTGGGATGATACTTAACAACCTGAACACATTCTCTGACGTCTCTGTCTCATCGTGACCCCTCTCCCTCTCTCACACTGTCATCTTTCTTTCTTCCTGCACTTGAGCATAACCAATAATTAATCTACTGAATAACTATTCTAAAGTGAAGCTTTCGCACATGCATTTTGTATTCATATTTCATTTTGTTCATAGGCATAGCCAATAGGACAGGTAATGTGATGTGCGGAATTTGATGACAGAAATCTCACTCCATCCCTGATTGGAAAGCTTCTCAAGTAATCATTTCCTGTCGAGGAGACAGCTAGTGAATAGCAGGGAGAAGCAGAGGTTTGCGTCAGCAGATGATACCATTATCCCCGTAATAAACCTTCTTCACCCACCTCAAAGCCTCAGAGCTCAACCTTATTTCTCTAAGTGTGACTATTTAACCTTCATTCATCACAGCTGAATGAGGAAGGGGCTCCCTTTCTGTCAGAAATCAACCGTTTAGTTTCTTTAGCAAATCCAGTATTCCTGTTATGGAAACAGGTTCTCCTTAGTAACGAAACAGGTTCTCCTTAGTAACCATGTTAGATAAGATGTTACTCTATACATCAGAACGTATAGAAGCCATCCAAAGTTAAAATATTACACTAAATATTGTTGCTACCATTTTAGTTCTTTATGAGATAAAGGGAGAGAGGGAGAAAAGGGAGAGGAAGTGATGAAGATCAAACTGTGCCAACCACAATTGTATCCATCCAACACTTTGGTACGACTATTTTTATCACTCTCTAATTAGCTACCCTTTCATTTGTGATGCCCCACACCAAAGGCTCTCCACAGGGGGGAGGCACTTAACAAAGAGTTGCTTTCTCTAACCTATTCCATTTTTTACAGCTTTGACATTGCCCAACGAGCATTTAGATAATGAAAAGTGTCAATCTTTACTTCAGAGAACTACTATGGGTGCCACAGGTAACTTGACAAATACACACACACCCACACACCCACACACACACACCCCACACACACACACACACACACACACACACACACACACACACACACACACACACACACACACACACACACACACACACCCCCCCACACACACACACACACACCCACACACACACACACACCCAAACACACACACACAGACACACACAGGGTTTCTGAACAAAGAGTGAGCACATTTGTATTTTCTTGTTCCCGTTATATATAAAAGAATTTGAGCAAAGCACTCAGGTTTGGCACTGCTCATGAAAAAAATCTAATTTCATACCCAAATGTCTCACAAAACTTGGCACTTACCAACTTTTACAAGTGGTTCCTCATCGTCATGTCACACCTGCTTGTGACACGGTGGTCCATCTATCCAAGACTCCAGAGACGTTCCTGAGAGGCGCTGCTGAAACAGCCTTGTTCCCTCAGGACCCTGAGATGCAGCAGTGTAATGCACTAACAGCCCAATGGGTGTCAGCAGATAGAGACACTGCAGAACAATGTGGACTGGTGACTACTGCCTGGGTCTGACTCCAGATCAGTGAGTCTGTTTCCTGTGAGAACTTCCTGGGTCTGACTCCAGAACAGTGAGTCTGTTTCCTGTGAGGACTTCCTGGGTCTGACTCCAGAACAGTGAGTCTGTTTCCTGTGAGGACTTCCTGGGTCTGACTCCAGAACAGTGAGTCTGTTTCCTGTGAGGACTTCCTGGGTCTGACTCCAGAGCAGTGAGTCTGTTTCCTGTGAGGACTTCCTGGGTCTAACTCCAGAGCAGTGAGTCTGTTTCCTGTGAGGACTTCCTGGGTCTAACTCCAGAGCAGTGAGTCTGTTTCCTGTGAGGTGCTCTCTTTGTTCCAGTGTTCATCACTGAACAACAAGCTGAAATAGACCCTATCTGATGTCCTGTGTCTTCCCAAAAACGTCATTCAAGCCTTCTGGTTTGTTTAAAAAATAAGAGGACAATTTTAAAACGCTTAGGTAAATATACTTAAGTGAGATGTATCAAGAGATCTTATCCGTGCTGTTTGTCTAACAGTTTTACTAAGTGCACCTACACTGTTCATCCTATACTGACAGGCTCTGACTAATTTACACACAAACCATATTTCCTTTCCAGCCTGTTCCTATTTTCTCTGATGAAAGGAAACCTCTCCATCATTGATGCTATAGAGGAGAGGCTGAGTTAGGGTTAGTAGTTGGTCTTTGCTATCATATTTCTCTCTCTCTTCCTGTATCTCTCTTTCTGCATCTCTCTCTCTCTCTCTCTCTCTCTCTCTCTCTCTCTGTCTCTCTCTCTGCATCTCTCTCTCTCTCTGTATCTCTCTCTGTCTCTCTCTGCTCTCTCTCTCTCTGTCTCTCTCTGTATCTCTCTCTCTCTCTCTCTGTGTGAGACTACAGTTGTACCTGGCAGACGGAGGTGACTCTGCTCGTTTCGTCGCCCCGGTGCCTTGAACCTGAGACGCTCCCCGCAAGGACATTAAGCGAAGCACATCACAGTGTTGTTTTCCAACCATTATGCTAAACCACAAAATAACATTTGGTCTCCTAATGTCCCAGCTCACAGTCAGACGAAAGGACAAAGCAACAGCAGAGAAATGTTTTGCTCACAGAGAGAGTGAAGTGATTTTGCGGCGAGCCCAGGCAGTGAGGTACTATGACAGTCATTCGGCTAATAGGCTGTTAGACAGGCAGCACAGAGATCATGCCGATTCAGAGCGTCAGAGACAAGGGAGAGAAATAGAAACAGCGGCGGCAACAGTCCTCCACAGCTTGGTCGTGAGAGAGAGAGAGAGATAGATGGAGAGAGATAAGAGTGAGAGAGAGAGAGAGAGTGAGCGTGAGAGAGAGAGCTGTGTGGAATCTCTCATGAACGTCGATGTCGGAGAGTCATCAGCTGAATGACAATCTGGGTGGATTTTATTTCTCTCTTTTTTCTCTCTCTCCCTTCTGCCCTCCCTTCCCAATTCCTCAGCACACCCCTCTCCTGCCAGCAGTGTGTGAGGCAGGGGACTGCATGTGTGAGGCAGGGGACTGCATGTGTGAGGCAGGGGACTGCATGTGTGAGGCAGGGGACTGCATGTGTGAGGCAAGGGGACTGCATGGTGAGGCAGGGAACTGCATGTGTGAGGCAAGGGGACTGCATGTGTGAGGGAGGGGACTGCATGTGTGAGGCAGGGGACTGCATGTGTGAGGCAAGGGGACTGCATGTGTGAGGCAAGGGGACTGCATGTGTGAGGCAAGGGGACTGCATGTGTGAGGCAAGGGGACTGCATGTGTGTGAGGCTCTTCTGACTGGAAATACACATTCATTTTTAGGTTATATTTAAAACATTGTATTACGTTGTCATGTTTTCTTCTGCTAACATGTTAACAAAGTACTCATCAATCACTTGTCACTTGAATATGCCTTTTCCCATTTTTGCGAAAGTGATGCAATTTATTTTATCTACTTTTGGGACAGATTCCAAATTAACTTTACCTTCCAATCCAATCACAAACTTTGTGTATGATAATTTTTTCTTCTTCAATTGTAATTAAGAAGCATGAGGATGCACAGTGAGCTGGAGCTCTCCCAAGATGAATAAATAAATACATCAATCACAGGATTGGAGGACATTGGAGAAGACTAATTCCAAGATAAGGCGTTCTCTGGAACCACATCAAGGCACTAGACATCACACACACACACACACACAGGCACATACACACACTCACAGACACACACAACACACACAGACACACACACAGACACACACAGATACACACACACATTCTACTTATGAGGGGGGATTACATACTTCTCAGCCCTGCCTCAATTAGCAGTGTTCCACACTCAAACCTCAATCACTCATATTATATTATGCCATGAAAATGTTTGGAGCAGAACGTAGCACAGGCAAATATAAATGATCCTCAAAACCCATCTCTTCAAGCGGGGGCAGGTTTGAGGGAAACAAAGTTGATTTGTTACAACTAAACCACTCTCTAAAAAGAAAATGCCATACATATTATTATGACAGCCAGAATGTGAGAAACATGTAATTAGTCCTTTCTATGGACTGCCACAATCAACACATCATTTACATATTTTTCTTACCAGCACCCCCCTCCCACTCCCAGACCAAAACCAGAACCAAACGATCCACGTTCCTCATGGGAATGTGGGCTGCTTCCAGTTTCTTTGTGCACCTTTAAAGAATAAATCCCAGAGCATCCTCAGCTTTCACCCTGAGCGGCGCGTCGGCGCACTGGCGAGCTAGATCTTGTTACTGTCAGCCTCCGTCACTCCGCCTGCTCTGCTCCTCATCAGCCATGCCAGCCACACTCCCCTCCCGGCCAAGCATCAGGGCTACCACAGCGTTTTAATTAAATGTTAACAGGTAATGTTTAGAAGATGGTGAGGAGCCTGATAGGAAGGGACACCATCAGCGTCTGACTGGTCAGCTGGAGGGCGGAGATCCACAGACGGTTCTGGAACTGGAACATCATTCAAATTCCATAGAGCCCCACCTGTTGTTGGCGGAGCCGGTTAGCGGTGAATGCTACTGCATGACCAGTTGGCTGTGAGTGTGTGTATATTTATTTATATCATATATATTATTCTTTATTTTGAGGTCCATGGCTCCATCGCTTAGTGCTGCTCCACATGGTGTCGAACGCATTATGTGTTTATATAATTTTTGTTGTGAACATCTCATCCAAACAACGTCACAAGCAACACTGCACGCGTCCCTCGGTAAGGAGTGATACGCCTAGCAAATTTCAACCTCATACAATCCCATTTAAAAACTGAGATTGTATGTCTTTAAATTGCCAACAGCTATTTCAAACAAAAGTGTATTAAGGTCTGCATACTGTAGCTTACATGTTCACAGCTACTGTTTCTTTATCTCATGTTCCTGTTCATTTACTGCAGCCCCTCTGGCTAGCTGCGGCCCCTCTGGCTAGCTGCGGCCCCTCTGGCTAGCTGCGGCCCCTCTGGCTAGCTGCGGCCCCTCTGGCTAGCTGCGGCCCCTCTGGCTAGCTGCGGCCCCTCTGGCTAGCTGCGGCCCCTCTGGCTAGCTGCGGCCCCTCTGGCTAGCTGCGGCCCCTCTGGCTAGCTGCGGCTCCTCTGGCTAGCTGCGGCCCCTCTGGCTAGCTGTCTCAAGGCCCTCAGTGCAGGCTAGCCATCTGAGGGGCCCAATCCTTAAGCTAGCCTCCTTCCTTACCATCATTACCTAAAATATAATATCTTATAGATGGATTTATGAAACTAGCCCCAGATGCTTGAGAGCAATTTTTGAGAGCAATTTTTGAAGTTAGTTTTTACTCATGGGAAGTTGAGAGTGCTCTGGGCTGCTGTAAGTGACCTACATTGTTACTTGGGTGCTTATTATGAGATATAAATCCTTTCTTTAGGGTTATCGTCACTACAAATCTTAATACCAATTACTGTATCTTCTTCGTCGTGTATTTATCCATACCAGTAGGTACCAGTTGTTTATTCTACTATGTATCAAGGCACAACCATTTTCTCAAGATGTGTTTGGAAACGTATCCATCTTGCAACATGCCATTAGCACTCGTTCAGAGAATGTGAAGGAGAGCAAGGTGCAAGGTCACCTGACTCGTGGTTCAAGATAGGAGGCCGACATATAGACCGCCCACACGTTTTCCTCCATCTTTTATCCTCCTAGCAAGGTCACTGAGCAAACACAACACCAATCTGGACCGCTAATGAATATCCAAGCACATCCTCATCTCTGCCTCTCGCAGCGTAGACCTCGGCGGAGCGCTGTCGAGAAGGTCAAACGCCCTCCCAACAAAGATACTGAGCACTCAGAGCTTGGGGAGAGTGGATGGATGGAGAAATCCAGGGTCATATCTCATGCCCACTCCAACTGAGCCATCATCCACAGGATGTGCACAGATCAAGCTGGAGCCCTGTGACGTCTCCGGAGTTCACGCTGGCGCTCAGACCAGAGCGGGAGTGAGCCGTCAGACTGGAATGAACAACCTTGTTATCGGAAAAATAACAAAGTGGTGGGCTTATGATGCAAGTCATGCTGAAGGTGAAGCACATGGAAAATGAAGGAGGAGGAGGGAGGAATATTTGACGTTGTTTTTGTTCCACCAGAGGGAAGATGGGACTGTTTGTCACACTCACTGCAACATGTGTCTCTCTTTTTCAAGAGGTGTCCCTAGGAAAATATAACCCTGCAGAAGAATATTAGCTCCAAGGTGATCACTATCAGATGCAATATTGTACATAATTCCTAGCAGACTTCTTGGAAATTTTAGTGGTGTCTCTAGTGAATAAACTAATTAGACCATGACATAAAAGCTTTATATTACAGTATATTGCTCTCAATCAACAATGCAGTCAGTCCTCCCCCTCCCCAGCTCTCTACCGCTGGTCGTCAGTTGAACTCCAGCTTTCACTTGGCTGGTCGTCTCCATCTTCCTCTCCAGCTCCCGCTGACAGGCAATCCTCCCACCCATCACAACTTAGACGAATCACTACTCTCACTCTTTGTTTAGCCAGCGACACAGGCAGCGCTCCCCAACCCCCTCCCTCCTCAACCCCAGGGCCCAGAGATGCAGCTCTCTCTCAGGTACGGGGGAGAGAGGTTAAGGTCTGCACTATCTCTGGCTGGTAATAAATAGGGAGTGAAGCGGAGGTCAGGAAGAGCGAGAAGGGATGGATGGCATGAAGGCAGAAGCAGGAGGAGGAGGGGTGGACTGAGAGGGGTTCAGGCAAGAGGAGGAAGGTAGGATGGGGAGATACCGTTGGTCAGATCTCGCTTCCTTTTCCCCCGTCTAGTGATTGATAAGAGGAGAGCCTCAGAGGACCCTCAGGGGAACATAGCTGTTCTCCCTCGCACCCTCCCTCCCTCGCACCCTCCCTCCCTCGCACCCTCCCTGCTCTAGTTTCTCCTCTCTGCTGCCGTCCCCTGAGGCTTGCCCTGGGCCAGACAGCGATGGAGAATATGCTAACACATAGCTGCTAACATACAGCCGCTAACATTCAGCCGCTAACGCATAGCCGCTTACACAGCACCGCTAACATTGCACCGCTAACACTTCACCGCTAACACTGCACCGCTAACACTGCACGCTACCACAGCACCGCTAACCCCTGCTAACCCCTGCTAACATCGCGCCACTACGGGGGTTTGACAGAAGGAGGAGGACAGGAAATTCTCCACTCTGTGAATCCAGAGCACCCCAGGGATGACATGCCCAGCGCACCTCATCCTCTTCCCCTCATCCTCCCCTCATCCATCATCTCTGCTGGACAGCTGACAGAAAGGACAGTCTGCTGGGATGCAGCTTGGAGCGAGGCGGGATGAAAACAGTTTCACAGACGTGTGAATGCGTATAGGAATTTCTGTACAGGGCTTTTATAGGAGTATAGGAGCTTATCTTTGTGCTGCCAGCCACAAGTGTACCCATTGAAATGCAAGGCATGATTTTTTACAATTATACTGAGATCTGCAAGGGTAGGCTAATCTCCATTTTAACATTTCACATAGTGCCCGTGGTTATGTGCTCTGCCTGCTGCTGAGTGAGGCTGGGAACTGGTGAACAATGAGATGTCTCTGAGCAAAGGAGAGACTCTAAATAGCGTGACGATCTGTGACATTCAAATAACCCGACAAGCTTGACCTCCACGGGCCCTCACATTAACCCAGCTCAGGAGGCCAGGTCCTGTACCCATCTGTGCTTCTGTGACCTCCACATGAACCTGCTCCACTGTACACCACCAGCTCCTTACCAGCATGTTCAAACCAGACCAGTATAAACACATACATCGGGAGGTGTTTAGCAATAGCCTGCAGCTAGGTTAACATTAGTATTCATCCATATACAGTGTAAATACAAGACAGCTCCCCCTACACTTCTCCATATGGTTCCTAGAGGAGGACCCAGGAGCCCACAGACGGCATCTTTCAGAAGCTTCATCTCTGTTGAACATCAGCCTTAGTCCATACGGCCAAACCAGCTCTCCTTCTACCCTCATCTCCTGGCAGGCGACCAGAAGACACCTCTCTCTCTTCACTACTGTTTCCTGCTCTTTTCCCCTCCCCCCTCCAGCTTTGCTCCATCAAACACTAGCCTCTGCCAGGGCAACATTGGCAAGCAGGATGCCCAAGTGCAGATTACTTTTCATCTCATCAAAACTCTGTCATTAAACAGTTTGTTTATCGGTCCACAGCCAATATTTACCATTCAGATGTCTGATGCTTCAGCAGAAAGCTGCTGTTCTGGGCCAGGCAGAGGTGTGACCCTGGTCACGCCCTGTGGAACACAGGAAGCACCTCAGGTGATTCTCCCACACCCCCGGTCGAGGGAGGGAAGGAAGAGGGAGGGCGTGAGAGGGGGGGGAGAGAGAGAACACTGCCATCTCTCTATGATCATTATTCTTATCCTTAGAGAAAAAGTCATTTATTTTGCTTGTGCACATTTTTCATTTAAAGTGAAATGTGGATTTCAGATGAACTTTCTGATTTCATTTTGTGCCAAATGTACTGTTTTGATGCAACAACGCCATAAACCCAATAACCAAAGCGCCTTACATGAAGCGTTTTTGAAATAAGTCATATGCACTCAGATTTGTTTTATAGCATTGTGATTGGGTGTCTTGCCTTAGGGCACAATAGCAACTTGAGTCGCAAGTCAATTTCCTGAAGTGCAACACTGTATTACTGAGCTCCATGAGAGAGAAGGTTTGAGGACAGCGAGTCAGTCAAGATAAAACAACAATCAGAAATATGAATATGTGAGGGAGAGGAACTACCAAGTCAGACAGAATAAATAGCAAATTACAATTATAGGCAAACAAATGTATTTCTTTTTTTCACTGAATGGATTTTATTGTAAAGCTATAAGGAAGGATTAATTACAAGATATTGTTTCTTTGATTTGCTCAGCAAAAATAAAATACCACATTTCTTTTTCAAACATGCTGATACTGATCATAATAGAAGATAGTAAACTATGATGCAAAGGAAACAAACAAACCCATTTATGACCCAATATCTTTAAAGTCACTGTTTCGCAATAAATGTAAAATTGGAAAGAGACATGAGCGAAAGTATAAAAGCAGCGAAGCCAGTGAAAGGTTACAGTGGACAGTAATATTAGACAGCATTCACAGCTTCTCATGTACCAACTCAGCCCACTCACACTCTATCAAACTACTTTGAAAAATATCTTACAATTTCGAATTGTCATTGGATTTCATCACGTTTCTTTACTTCTTTTTTTTTCTTCAAAAGCTCCACTTGCATGTACATAAAACTGTACAACAAAACAAGCTCACAAGCATGTTTCCTATATAAATATAAGTGACAGTTAGGCTACAAACTTTGACTTCATGTACAGACGCAGTTCAGAGACAGATGTTTGTTCCTGTTTGCTTCTCCTCGTGAGCTAAGCTCCGCCCACCCACAGGCAGCAGTCTTATCATGGTGGATTCCCACAGGCAGCAGTCTTATCATTGGTGGATTCCCACAGGCAGCAGTCTTATCATTGGTGGATTCCCACAGGCCAGGAGATGACTGGGACCTGTAGTATTACTGGTGTGTCACTTGACTACACAAATTACTGTCTAATATTTTTCTTAAATGAATATTGCGAGCTATCAGCCTGTTGATACTGTAATTACTTAACAGTATCAGATAATTTTTGGGGACAGATGTAAAGATTTCACGTGTAGTTCACATGAGCTCTGTCATTGTGTTTTGAGTTAAACTAAAGCCATGAGGGGTGGAAGGTAAAAGGAAACCAAACTAACAGTCTGTCTAGTGGAAACACAGGACATTTACGAAGAATAAAACGATCCAATGCCTTTGACGAACATAGCCGTGAGCATGTATATCAATATGTTTAATAGCACGGTTGTTTTTATACTACAATCTCAACAACAACAAATAATAAAACAAAATAAAGTATATAGATAAAACTGGCCTTTTCATGCTCTACTAAAACTCTTGGGACAGAAAAAGCCTCTAAATCTGAATCCACACAGTGTCTGCTTCTCCAAGAGGCCCTGGGCTTCCTGTTGGTACACTCATCCAGTCGTGGCTGGAACTTGAGAGGAGGGGGGGTTCAGCTGAACGGGCTGACAGGGGTAGAGGAGGCCACACCCCCTAGACAGGACGGAGGTGGAGGTGGATGCCACACCCCCTAGACAGGACGGAGGCCAACTCATCATAAATAATGCAAAGGAAAAAGTGATCCACTTATTCTATAAATCACATTCATAGCAATACAGTATCAATCATGTTTCCTTTTTCTACAATGAAACAGCATCTTTGTTCACGGGTGAACCAGACACCGTCTGTACAGGTGTCTCTTTAGAGCAGAGACTGGGCAGCAGAGGATGAGTCCTGGGGCTGAGGACTGGGGAGGTTCTGAGCACAGCTCAAACAGGATATGGAGAGAAACAGGAACAATGAGAGTCCTATTAAAGCCACTGCCGTCCAGGGACTGTCAGCAACACAGCACACAACGTCACGTCACAGATCAACATGTGGTCTTCAGGCAGGGGAATAACTGTTCAGGACTTAATGCAGACATGATAAAAACACAATATGGTATATAAACATGAAGAGTAACCGATAACAACCACACAGATGCATGCCTTGCCCTGGAAAGAAAATGCTGTTTATGTGGTGCACACACACACACACACAGACAGACTTTGCCTATCAGTATCTGTGACAGGTTCTCTCAGGGGATCGACAGCAGGTTTTCCCCCTGGGAGTGAACTGTCAGATCCAGGATGCCTTGGGTCCACAGGGCTTAGTATGATTTGGTAGACTGTCAGAGGACTGGGTCTAAGGTACGGTAGACTGTTTGAGGACTGGGTCTAGACTGTCAGAGGACTGGGTCTAGACTGTCAGAGGACTGGGTCTAAGGTACGGTAGACTGTTTGAGGACTGGGTCTAAGGTATGGTAGACTGTTTGAGGATTAGCTCGGCAGGTCTACGATATGGTTTGGCCAGCCACAGTGTGCATCAAGCCCACAAACACCAGAGCTGAAGGACAGTGTGGCCTCCTTACACACATAAATAAGTACACACACATCTGCAAAAGTCTCACCGTGACCACAAACACACTTAGAAAAAGTCTTGCCACCCCCCCCAGACAACAGCGCCCCCCCCCCTCCCCAAAGCAGCGTGTGCCCCACATCACATTTCACCCGAGTGTGCCTCAGTGCCCTGAAGGCTAAAGGGAAGCAAACGCCGTAGGATCTGAAAGGTCAACCTGCATCCTCACAAACATTCAGGGTTAATGGCTCCCACACAACCTCCTCCACAATCATGTACTCTCTCTTCAGCTCCATCACTGCCGATCCTCCCCCTTTCTTCCCTGGTCTCCTGCCCCTGGTCTCCTGCCCCTAGTCTCCTGCCCCTGGTCTCCTGCCCCTGGTCTCCTGCCCCTGGTCTCCTGCCCCTAGTCTCCTGCCCCTAGTCTCCTGCCCCTGGTCTCCTGCCCCTAGCCTCCTGCCCCTGGTCTCCTGCCCCTGGTCTCCTGCCCCTGGTCTCCTGCCCCTAGCCTCCTGCCCCTAGTCTCCTGCCCCTGGTCTTTGAATAGAGGAAATTGAAACAAAAAGGTGTCAGGGTCTGAAATCCCCCGTGTCAGACTGAGACAACACATGAGTTAGGACTAGATGTTGTAGCTCCCACCCTCGTCCCCTATGATGCATGTTTGGACAGGCCTCCTGTCCAGTCTCCGTGTCTGTGTCGTGTCTGTGTTGCAGTCCTCTGAGGCTGTCTGAGACCTCCACGCCTCCCTCTCAAAGCTTCCGTCAGTCACATCAGGGCTGATGTTCGTTTCCACAGGTGAAATCCCCAGGACTGTCAGCAGCTACTAATACAAAGCCCCACACAGCCACGGCACCCAGGTGCTTTTATACATGGAAATGATCACTGTTAATGAAGCCCGCCTGTGGCCACAATTAGAGCAATGCTTTTGCACGGCAAGCTAACGTGCTACAGTATACCCCAACACACACACACACTTCTAACCACTACCTCTCCACAGGACTAGCCTGGCCTCACACCCACAGCAGGACTGTAAAGGCCCAGAGATGGAGATGCTGAGCAGAGCAGCAGGTTTCTAAATGCCTGTTATTTTCACTAGAATAGTCACCACATCCTACTTCAGACCCGAGAGGATCACAGAGAGCCCTAATCATGATCCTCATCACCAATATGTAGGCCAGCTGCTTCTCTTCACTGGGGGAGAGGAGACCAGAGGGTTGGTCTGCTTGGGAAACCTTGTCCAGGGTCTGAGGTGGTGCAGAACAGTCACTTCACCTGAACCAGCACAGCTCACACTAGAACAGTCCTCCAGGTCCAAACTCAGTGTAGGGATGGAAAACTAGAGTTCAGTTGAGTCAGGGCCTGTGATGCCGTCCTCCTGTACATTGTGATATCATATCCTGTCAGCGACAGATGCACATTACGGGAGATCTAAAATCACACCAAAGCTACAGTTTTGAAGATCTGTACAACCAAAGAAATGTTTGAAGTCTTAATGACTGTTGTATTTACAACTGTACATTAATCAACACCTCTCCGATGTGAAAAGATATGTTGTGTCCTGCAGATGCCGAGAGGCAGGACAGTTCAGAGTGACTGTGTGGACAGCAGTCTTATGTTGAGTGCGTTTACAAAGATTTGTATTCAATCATGTCGACTTGTGTGGGCACAAGATTGTCCAAGTTCCACATTTGGAGGTCCTGGTGTTGACAGAAAGACACTTCTAAATAAGTTGCTTCTAAACAAAAAACTGAAAGATGGAAAAAAGAACACCTAAAATCGATTGCACCAAACAGTCTATCATTTCACGTACAAATATTTTTTTCTTCTTCGATTGTTTACAGTTTCAAGAGAGCAACACTGCTTGTAGTCTAAAAAAGACGAAAAGAAAATTATACAAATACATTGAAAGTAGCTAAATATTTTCCCATCAAATGATCACCATGTTAAAATGATAGTGGAGTTTACATTCCTTTGATAGCAGTAGTAGTGAAAATCACCATGTTTTTTTTTCTCTTGATGGAAAAAGATGTCATTTTATATTCGATTTTTCTTTGTTTGTTGTTGATTAAATTTTTTTTATGGGGAGTTGGGAAGGGGGGGAGAGGGGGAGGAGAGGGGAAAGGGGGGGGATTTTAAAGCCTCTCAATTTGGATGTGTTTATAAAAAGGAGGAGGTAGTGTTGCTGGGACTGCACAGCAACTAGGCACAGGGGCGTGGCAGGGTCTGGGCGGGCCGTACTCAGGGTCAGGGGCCCTCTGCGGGACAGCGTTGGTGAGCAGGTGTCAAGCTGGGAGAGGGACGTGGGGTAGGTGGTGGTGGGTGGCAGGGTCGGTGGTGGTGTCAAGGCCCTCACAGGTAGATCTCTCTCTTGGAGCCCTGGTTGGGCGGGGTGGTGGCAGGGTGGTACTCAGAGGCCTGGCTCATGGGGATCTCCTCCAGAGTACAGTCTCTGCCGGAGTCGCTGGCTCCAGAGAAGGCACTGTTGTAGGGGGGCAGGAACCTGAGGCCCGACCCCTTGGACCCTCCTCCTCCACTGCCGCCTCCGCCTCGCTCCTCCACCGGCCCGGGCTTGGGGCTGCCGTTGGCCAGCTGCTCAGGGGCCTCTCTCTCCTGGTAAGGCACGAAGGTGGACAGATTGCCAGGGGGCTTGGAGGCCTTGCGGTTGGGGGAGGGCTCGCCAGGCATCCAGCAGGCGTCTGAGTGGCCGTACTCAGTACACTCATGGGTGCAGTTCCCTGTCATCGCTACGTCTGGCAGGGGCCGGAGGTCTGCAGAGGAGGGAGAGGGGGGGGGAGAGAGAGAGAGAGAGAGGTTGATGAGTAACAAACAAAAATATATCAGGTTATAATCAGCTGTATGTAATCCATAAGGAGTCCACTGAGGTCTACAGTATGTAGGAGATGCTGGAGGGTGGTGAGGGGATAGCATCTACTGTGCACAACTGGGACATGAGAAATGCTTTTTCATTTACAAAAAAAGCCTGACATAAAAACTATTGTTCAGAGAGAGAGAAGGTTCGTAGCAGCATCCTGTACCTACAGGCTGTTCAGCACGTTATTCTGACCAGGGTGGAAAATATTCATATTGGAAGCAAAAATCCATAGTTAAATCATTATTTAACCAAATGACAACTCATTAAACATCAGATAAAATCTGATATTTTAAGTAATTTTGTACAACCTGCCAGGAACATTGGCTAATGTGTTGTTTAACAGAGATGCCACACGATTCTGAATAGTGTGTGTTGAGCATGAAATAAGATTAGACACATTTAAAACGAAACACGCTCAAGGTTGACTAAAATGTAATTATGCTGCACAGTCAATTAAGGCTGAGACAACAACACTGTTTCTGTGTTTGGCCAAACGGCAGCCTGACACCATGTACAGACGCAGCATCACCACGCACGGGGTCGGATTCAGGAAATCACAGCTCCATCGAAAAAGGTCAGCATCCCAGAGAGGAAATATCAATGTGTATGCAGAAAGTAACCTTTCTTCTGTGTGTGACATTAGATTATTCTTTGATACTGCACTGGGGCAGTGTAGAACTGGGCTGTTCACTTCTCTCAAGAAAGCCATTATTCTCCAAAATGCCTTTGCTTCATGCATAATTGAAATTCATTGGCCAGTGCTAAAGGAGCTGCAGTGGGCTTTTCTGGCCTCTCTGTGGTGGTGAATATGTACTGAATAATCCTTGGTTGGATGAAAATGCTGACTAATGACTGTGTTTTTTTGTAAGAGCCTTGGTGAGTGTTTGGGTGTGATTATGGGATGGATCTTTCCCACGCCGAGCGCAAGCACTCAGGAAAGTCACTCTCAGCCACGTTTCAGACATTTTTCGGTACTTTTCCACTCTGGCTGTTCTCATACATCTCTCTCAGCACCTGCAGAGTATTGAGTACACGTCACAACTCGCATATGGAAAACCTTGTGAATAGACGGGAGTAAAAGGCCAAATCTAACCATTATCCCATGTTGCAGTCCTTAGCAGAGGCAAGTAGTGCTAATCACTGAATTTAGCAAAGAGCCAGAGGGTCATGTTGCTTCTAATCAAACCCCAGAATTAATTGGCTCTCGTTTGAGTGCGGACTAATTGGCCCAACACGATAGGAGGAAGTGTGTGGGTGAGGGGAGGACAGGGCATCATACTTATGGCTGAGATCTTAAGGCTAAGATCAATAGAGGCTAGGCTAATAAGAGCGTCTCCTGTTAAACATACAGGTCACCACTCACACCATCAAAGGTAAGCAGCAGATAGGCAGTGGTTGCGTAATCAAGGTTGTGAATATGAAACATGCTGAGGTCATCAGGTTTATTAGTTGTGCTGTTAATCTGCTGAAACTAATTAGTCTCTCCCTAACCTATAAAAACACTGCAAACTAACAAAACACAAATTGCTTTGTTGGAGTAGCCTATGGTTCAGATGCTGCAAGTCTCGCACTGTAAGGAGTTTTTATTTTAAGTTTCTACTTTAAGAGCTAGCCAATATAAACAAACACACTCTTCAACACATACACACACTCTTCCACACACCGACACACACACAGACTCCACACACACATCCACACACTCTTCCACACAGACTTCCACACACACACATCCACACGGCTGCTGATAAGCCTGGAATGGACTGGAACATTGTCAGGAGAATGGAAGTCCGTATTCAAGGTGAGTTCTCTAAGACAAGTGGTTTTCTAAGGTAGCGCGGGCTGTCCCTCCAGAGAGCTTATCTCTGCAGCAGAGTCCAAGTGAACTCCTGGGAGCCTCCACAGCCCTCGACCAGGGCCCCGTACGGCCCCCTCCCCCAAACACTCTCATCTACCTGGCCCCTCTATCCCTAAACTAATTACATTTCATGGTCCCTTTCCGAGAAGATGTCAACGTTATAAAATTGAAATCATTTTCAGATTAGTATCTGGCGTTTAACACTCCTTGCCAGAGTAAAGAGATGTATTGTGGCTTTCTCCTTTTCTTCCTTCCTTGCTTGCTCCCTCCCTCCCTATTTCCTCCTATTCCTCCTTGCTTACTTCCTTCCTCCCTATTTCCTCCCCTTCCGTTCTCAAGATATGCTAACATGGCAAAAACTACATCTATTCTCCCTCGTCTTCACCTCCTCACGCTGGTCTCTGAGGAGATAAGTGGAATCAAATGTATACATCTTTTCCTCTCCCTCTGTCAGAATTGTAATCGTTTCGATTTGAAGTCCAAATGTGTGCGCTGCTCTCCACACAACGTGGTGCAAGGGAACACTTTTAAATTAGGTTCAATTTTGGGATTAAAATATGGCAAATTCATCATCCGTGACAATCAGTGTGGAAGTAACACTTCTGCATCTCAGAGGATGGAAACTAACCTGAATGTATGAAACACATCTCATGGGCTTGTTACACCTCCCCTCCCCCACTCCGTATATCATCATTCATACTGATGCAGATAAATCCCACCTCAACACACACACATTTAATATCACTCACTGACAGACACCCCACACTCACACTGACTATTAGATCCAATAAGAGCTGTGCTTTGTGACACTACTTCCTGTCTGGGGTGACAGCACATTCAGCTGTGTTGAGGGTGCTCATGTCACCAGTAGACACTGAGATCCCTCGGGGTATCTAAGTCTAGAACAAGCTCACTGCTGGTCCCATAATACTCACATCCAATTTATTCTAAAGCACCGTCTTAAACTCACCATGGGAACACCCTCACCATGGGAACACCCTCACCATGGGAACACCCTCACCATGGGAACACCCTTCCAGGTGGCCTGGCCTGACAGGTGTGACACACACACACTTCCCAGACAGGTCTGAACACCATCATATTCATCATATTCTAGTCAAACCGTGCTGGCCTCAACTGGGTGGATTCAGACAAGCACAGCTGACAGAACTCTCCTCTCCACCGACCTCCCTCCCCACAGTCAGCCTGTGGGCTCTTTCACTGCAGGGCAGGCTAGGAATATATCTGGGGCTTCGTCCGTCAAAGGGACCTCCTGGTTTCTTATAGATGTCCTTTGTGGTCCCTTCAAACTTATTATAATCTGTAATAAAGCAACACGTAGCTGATATTACAGAAGGTGTAACGCTGGTGGAAGAAGCTGAGCTATCCAGCTAACGACGTTAGAAGCCTTACTGCCGGTTGTGCACCTCTGCACCTTCTACAACCTCTGCTGTTACTGCCTCGATTAGGGTGAATCATCTGTACGTGTACACTGTGGGAGGTGTCAGAGCCAGGAGTCTGTACGTGTACACTGTGGGAGGTGTCAGAGCCAGGAGTCTGTACGTGTACTCTGTGGGAGGTGTCAGAGCCAGGAGTCTGTACGTGTACTCTGTGGGAGGTGTCAGAGCCAGGAGTCTGTACGTGTACTCTGTGGGAGGTGTCAGAGCCAGGAGTCTGTACGTGTACTCTGTGGGAGGTGTCAGAGCCAGGAGTCTGTACGTGTACACTGTGGGAGGTGTCAGAGCCAGGAGTCTGTACGTATACACTGTGGGAGGTGTCAGAGCCAGGAGTCTGTACGTGTACTCTGTGGGAGGTGTCAGAGCCAGGAGTCTGTACGTGTACACTGTGGGAGGTGTCAGAGCCAGGAGTCTGGATGCGACACCGACAGACACGCTCAGATCTACAGCCCAGCATCCAGCAGCACCGTCACAGCGACCCTAACCCTAACCCTAACCCTAACCCTAACCCTAACCCTAACCCTAACCCTAACCCTAACCCTAACCCTAACCCTAACCCTAACCCTAACTCATCTGTGATACTGCGATCACTACAACACCTAGTGTTGCAGACAGATAACTTGACACATAGGGAGAGAACTGAAATACAGACTTCTGTAGTGAAAGAAGGTTATTTGAAGTTTGAACAGTTAGACGTTGAACAGTTAGAGGCTCATCTACTTCTGTCCATCTGTCTCTTAGACTGAAAAGAGCTCCGCCATCTCCAGATATATTTAGTTCACTAGCTATGATTGCAGGAAGCAAAATGGAGAAGGGCCTCCCAATGGTCTTTGCCTGGGGCCTTCAAATCTCTAAAACTGCCCCTGGTTCTCTCTATCTACCTCTCTCTCTCTCTCTCTCTCTCTCTCTCTCTCCCTCTCTGTCTCTCTCTGTCTCTCTCTCTCTCTCTCCCTCTCTCCCTCTCTCCGTTCCTTAACCCCCCGCTACTGTTCCCACTCCCTCTCTCTCTCTCCTTCTGACCCTTCTGCTTGTGTGAAAACCTTGCCGGCTCTAATTAAACTTTGGGCAGATTAGAACTTTGCCTTGTCAGTCTTTATTCATGCTTAAACAAGTTATTACTTTTTTGGAAATTAAATTAGCCAGCTATTAATTAATCGACACGGCGCTTGGAAAGAGGATGGAGGGGAAAAAGAGAGGGGGGCAGGGGAGGGGGCAGGGGAGGAGAAAAGGGGAGGGGAGAGGGGCAGGGGAGGGGAGGGGGGCAGGGGAGGGGAGGAGAAAAGGGGAAAAGATGAGACAAGAGAAACCAGGGAAATGGGCAGTGAAGAGAAAACAGTCTTGGGTACGGAGGGATGTGGTAACTATGGTTTCCTGATTGTAAAACAGAGTGTTTTGTGGTGCTTGTCTATATAGATATTCCTTTCTAATTAGACAGAGGGGTCAGATCAAAGCTGGCCTTGGCGCAGTCTCACTACTGTAACATTTTGATGACATTCAGGAGCCGCGTCGTCCCACCGCGTGTTTCATCAGCGTTGGGACCTCATGCTGGGACACACAACAACATCTTCACAACACAACACCAGAATCTCCAGCACACGGAAATCTTTTCCACACTAATCCTAAATTCATTTCTTTTTCTAA
>CAEFZP010002273.1:0-2500 GCA_903064625.1 Mallotus villosus | reverse complement strand
GGTGTCACTTAGACGCAGACTGAAGCTTGAGGATGAGGGACAGGAACGGCTTTGAGATAAATATGCAAAACACACATGACAAGCAGAGATGGATGATACAAAGTACTAAACTAAGTTGAGCCGTTCCTAAACAAACGCAGAGCTGTGAAAAGCACACACACTGTGCAGGTATTAGAATGCAGAGGGACCTCGCAGCCCTGACCTGTCTGTCTGACGTACAGGTCAGATAAGAGGTCACCATGACGACAGAGGGACAGCTCTGTGTCCGTGGCAACCTTACTCTCCCCAGGAAAGGGGAGCAGCAGCACGAGGCGAGGGAGGAGAACGGAGACAAAAGAGAGGGGATGTGGGGATGAAGCCGTGGTGTGTGTGTGTACTGTGTGTGTGTGTACTGTGTGTGTGTGTGTGTACTGTGTGTGTGTGTGTGTACTGTGTGTGTGTGTACTGTGTGTGTGTACTGTGTGTGTGTGTGTACTGTGTGTGTGTGTGTGTGTGGTACTGTGTGTGTGTGTGTACTGTGTGTGTGGTGTGTGTGTGTACTGTGTGTGTGTGTGTGTGTGTGTACTGTGTGTGTGTGTACTGTGTGTGTGTGTACTGTGTGTGTGTGTGTGTACTGTGTGTGTGTGTGTGTACTGTGTGTGTGTACTGTGTGTGTGTGTGTACTGTGTGTGTGTGTGGTGTGTGTGTACTGTGTGTGTGTGTGTACTGTGTGTGTGTGTGTGTACTGTGTGTGTGTGTGTGTGTGTACTGTGTGTGTGTGTACTGTGTGTGTGTGTACTGTGTGTGTGTGTGTGTGTGTGTGTACTGTGTGTGTGTGTGTGTGTACTGTGTGTACTGTGTGTGTGTGTGTGTACTGTGTGTGTGTGTGTGTACTGTGTGTGTGTGTGTGTGTGCTTGGATGTTTGTGTGTACTTGGATGCTGTGTGTGTGTGCATTCTGTAGCAGGCTCATGTTGGCTAGCTAGCCTTCACCTGTCTCAGAGGGCCTGTCGGCCTGGCAGCTCATCCTGCCTCCCAAGAGTTCCAGCAGCACACGGCCTTCTCCCCTCCCAAGCCTGGGCATCGCCTGGCTGCCTGCCCAAGGTTATAGATGCCCAGTTGGGGTCACAGTTGGTTGACAACCCCGGAGACAATATGTTGGCCTCAGAGCACAGTGATTATATGATGTGTGCTTCTTTTTGTGCATTTGTGTGTGTGTTACAGTATGTTGGTGTGACTGTTCTGTAAGTGTGTGTGTGTTACAGTGTGTTGGTGTGACTGTTCTGTAAGTGTGTGTGTGTTACAGTGTGTTGGTGTGAATGTTCTGTAAGTGTGTGTGTGTTACAGTGTGTTGGTGTGAATGTTCTGTAAGTGTGTGTGTTACAGTGTGTTGGTGTGACTGTTCTGTAAGTGTGTGTGTGTTACAGTGTGTTGGTGTGACTGTTCTGTAAGTGTGTGTGTGTTACAGTGTGTTGGTGTGACTGTTCTGTAAGTGTGTGTGTGTTACAGTGTGTTGGTGTGACTGTTCTGTAAGTGTGTGTGTGTTACAGTGTGTTGGTGTGACTGTTCTGTAAGTGTGTGTGTGTTACAGTGTGTTGGTGTGACTGTTCTGTAAGTGTGTGTGTGTTACAGTGTGTTGGTGTGACTGTTCTGTAAGTGTGTGTGTGTTACAGTGTGTTGGTGTGAATGTTCTGTAAGTGTGTGTGTGTTACAGTGTGTTGGTGTGAATGTTCTGTAAGTGTGTGTGTGTTACAGTGTGTTGGTGTGACTGTTCTGTAAGTGTGTGTGTGTTACAGTGTGTTGGTGTGACTGTTCTGTAAGTGTGTGTGTGTGTGTTACAGTGTGTTGGTGTGACTGTTCTGTAAGTGTGTGTGTGTTACAGTATGTTGGTGTGAATGTTCTGTAAGTGTGTGTGTGTTACAGTGTGTTGGTGTGACTGTTCTGTAAGTGTGTGTGTGTGTTACAGTGTGTTGGTGTGACTGTTCTGTAAGTGTGTGTGTGTTACAGTGTGTTGGTGTGACTGTTCTGTAAGTGTGTGTGTTACAGTGTGTTGGTGTGAATGTTCTGTAAGTGTGTGTGTGTTACAGTGTGTTGGTGTGACTGTTCTGTAAGTGTGTGTGTGTTACAGTGTGTTGGTGTGACTGTTCTGTAAGTGTGTGTGTGTTACAGTGTGTTGGTGTGACTGTTCTGTAAGTGTGTGTGTGTTACAGTGTGCCTCTAGCTGGACTGGCCGTCTCAGGAAGTAAACATATGGTGGCTTTCTTAACAAGATGTTCACTGGCCCTGCAGTTTGCATTGTAAATGAGGCAGTGCCCCGTGTTCCCACACACACACACATACACACACACATGCACACACAACCACACACGCTCATCTCCACAGAATGCAGTTCAGCAGCTAAACGCTGTACTGTATATACTGAAGCTAAACAAATGGAGACATGTGTTGGTGCGTCCTGACAATGCTGTATGTTCGAGGATAATGAGTGACTCATAAATAGACAAGAGTCCTAACTGACAGGC
>CAEFZP010002272.1:30000-56631 GCA_903064625.1 Mallotus villosus | reverse complement strand
GTGTGTGGGGCCGGCTCCCCAGCGGGGGGCGGGGTGCGCGTGGGGGTATCTGGGGGGGTGGGGCGGTGGGGGTGGCGAGAGGTGACGAGCGCGACCTAGCACGGGCAGAAAGACGAGAAGAAAGGGAGAGGGATGGGAGTTCGGCGTCGTCTTCCTACGTTCTGCCCCCTCTTGTTCACGAAGGGTGGCTCGTGTATCGGGATCCGCCATGGCGGGTGTGTGTAAGGGGTTAGTCCGCGCATCGTGTGGGCACGTGTAGCCCCTTTTTGGTCTACCTGCCCCATTCGAATGTCCGCGGCTAGCAGGGTGGTTCACTGTTCACGTGATCCTATTGGTGCGCGACCGCGCGCTGCCTGGAATCGCTTGCGTGAGACATCCCGTTGTTGGGCAATGGGGACTTGGGCGGTTCGTTGCCACGGGAGCGGCGGGCCCCCCTCCGGCTCAGCCGGGGTTCATATTTACAGCTCACGCGGCTTTCCGGATTGGGAGTTCCTTTGCCCATGCGAACGCCGGGGAGCCGGCAGCGAAACAGTGCAGTCGCGCCTCTGGCGATGTCGCTTGGGGAGGGGACCCTACTGAGTGAGGGACCGCTCCGTCGTCGACCCGGAGGGTTACGGCGCGGCCATGAGAGATGTTTTCGGACGAGCACCCTGTCGTGGAGAGGTTGAGGCGGGTCGACCCTCCCGGCTTGCCCGCCTTCCGCTTCGGAGACGGTCGAGCACGCGACGGCCGGCTGGCTCCCTCCCGGGCGTGCCTGTGCGCATGCGGCCAACTCTCGAGGGCACAGGATGGGGAGTGGATATCTCTGGACCGCGGCACCTTGAAATTTTATCTTTCTTTTGAACGCACGCTCGGAGCGGTGCGGGCCGGACACCCCTTATAGCTTGTCTCGCGCCAGCAGCGCTAGGACTGCTGCACTGGGATCAAAAGCGGGGGCAGCCCCGAGGATCGGACTGAGTAAGCGGCAGCTCGTCCGAGTCCTGGCGTACCGCTTCGTGTGGTAGGTCTCCAACGACACCTCTGGTCGGCGCGGCTCTCTGCCGGATCGATTTCTCCTGATCCGCTTTCGCGCGCGCCTGCGTATGGCGCCGACGCACTCGGCCTGGCACGTGAATTGGTGGCCTGCAGGTGTCTCCCCGGTGGAGGAAGCGCGAACGGCTGCCGGACTTTGGGATTCGACACGAGGTCGGACGCGTGACGGGATCGCTCCGCGCGGATGTTTCAGCGCCCCGTCAGGACGCGCGCGCGGCGTTGGTGTACGGTTCGCTGTGGTTCCGTGGCGGTACGAGGGGCATGTGTGATGACCTCCCGCGAACCCGTCGACCGTGGCGGCCTGGCGCTGAATTTGCACCGTGGGGGCGGGCGTGGGCGACCGGGGGGGAGGGACAGGTGGGATGGGAGGACCGGGCGGGGGATGGGAACAAGGAGCAGCGGTCGAGTCAGACCATCCAACATTCACCAGGTTCAGACAACTATTGATCTGGCAGGCTTCCCTCTTTCCTCCCTCCCTCCCTCTCTCCCTCTCTCTCTCCCTCTCTCCCTCCCTCCCTCCCTCCCTCCCGCCAGCCTCTCATCACCTGCCAACTCGCTCACCTAAACAGCATCAATACAGATGGTCTTTGCTGATGAGGAGGGAGAGAGGGAGAGGGGTTGAGACAAAGAGAGAGAGAGGTGAATACAGAAAGAGAGAGAGGAAAAGAGAGAATTTGGGGGGGGCAGGAGAGGTAGGAGCTCAGAGGGAGGGAGGGGGCAGGAGAGGGAGAGAGGAAAGGAGAGGGAGCAGGGCAGGATGAGAGTCAAAGGGACACATGCTGAAGGTGAGAGAGATAAAGAGGGTGCAGGGAAATGGAGAGGGCGATAAAAAGAAAGAGGAGACAAAGAGGAAAAAGTAGAGATTGAGAAACAGAACTGTCATGTTCTCATGCAGTTTGTATTTTTTGGGGTATATTTATTGGGTTATACAGTCGTATGCAAAAGTTTAGGCACCCCTCTGAGGCTGCATGATAATTTCCTGTCTTCACCAAAAAAGATCAATATAATATTGTAATATTACTTTTCTAGTTAACACTGAGTGCTGGGGTGTTTTCCAGACAAAGATATTTGGTGTAGCAGTATTTAGTTGTGTGAAATTAAATCAAATGTGAAAAAAAGGCTGTGCAAAAGTTTGGGCACCCTTATCATTTATTTGATTTGAATACCTCTGCCTACTAAATGCTGATTAACTGCAACACATAGTTAGTCTGATTAACTCGTTAAGCCTTCAATTACATAAAAAGGTGCATTCAATCATTAGAAAGGGTATTTAAGTTAGCCAATTGCAAGTTTTGCTTCTCTTTGATTCTCCTCTGAACAGTGGCAAAATGGGGGGCATCAAAACAGCTATCAAATGATCTAAAAACAAAGATTGTTCAGCAGTATGGTTTAGGGGAAGGCTACAAAAAGTTATCCCGGAGGTTTCAGCTATCAGTTTCCACTGTGAGGAATGTCATTAGGAAATGGAAGGCAACAGGCACAGTTCTTGTTAAGGCCAGAAGTGGCAGGCCAGGAAAAATAACAAAGAGGCAAAGGCGAAGAATGGTCAGAATGGTCAAGGACAACCCTCAGATCACCTCCAAAGAGCTGCAAGGTCATCTTGCTGCAGATGGTGTCACTGTGCATTGCTCGACCATTCAGCGCACATTGCACAGAGAACAGCTGTATGGGAGAGTGATGCGGAAGAAGCCTTTTCTGCACACGCGCCACAAAAAGGCTCGCTTGAGGTTTGCCAAACTACATTTGAACAAGCCAGGCTCATTTTGGAACAAAGTACTGTGGACTGATGAGACAAAGATGGAGTTATTCGGTCACAACAAGAGGCGTTACGCATGGAGGCAAAAGAACACAGCATTCCTAGAAAAACACTTGCTGCCCACAGTAAAATTTGGTGGGGGGTCCGTCATGCTGTGGGGCTGTGTGGCTAGTGCAGGAACTGGGAATCTAGTTAAAGTTGAAGGTCGTATGGATTCAACTCAGTACCAGCAAATTCTGGACAATAATGTTCAAGAATCTGTAACAAAGCTGAAGTTACGGCGCAGTTGGGTGTTCCAGCAGGACAACGACCCGAAACATTGCTCCAAATCCACTAAGGCATTTATGCAGAGGAACAACTACAATGTTTTGGAATGGCCATCCCAGTCCCCAGACTTGAATATAATTGAAAATCTATGGGGTGACTTGAAGCGGGCTGTCCACGCTAGGCACCCATCAAACCTTACTCAACTGGAGATGTATTGTAAGGAAGAATGGTCCAAATTACCTCAATCCAGAATCCAGACACTCATCAGAGGATATAAAAAGCGTCTAGAAGCTGTTATTTTTGCAAAAGGAGGCTCTACTAAATATTAATGTGATTTTTCTGTTGGGGTGCCCAAATTTATGCAAGTGTCTAATTCTCTTATGATGCGTATGGCATATTTTCTGTTTATCAAATAAACCTTATTTCACGGCTAAAATATCACTGTCCATGACGTATGTGTATATATATGACAAAGACGTTCCTCATCCAAACGCCCAACATTTTATAGATGAAAGTAATGGAGATTATCAGGGGTGCCCAAACTTTTGCATACGACTGTACTTCTGTGGATTACTGTTTATGCTTCTTTTCTACATGATCACACTGAAGGTTACTGTTATGAATGCTACTTGTTTTATATTGTTTATATTATTGGGTGTGCCACGTCATCGACGTGGCCATCCTTTGTAATCTCACATATATATTATTATTATTTTTGCCCCCCTACTCCTCGGTCAATATTTGGACTACATAGAAAACGTCGACGTCCAAAGTTTCGTCTTGGTCCCGATTGAGTTGCTATTACTTTTATGTACGTTCCGTTGCACAGTTTAGGACCATACAACGTTTTTGTGGCATAAAGTTGATTTTGTCGGCAAAGGGTAGACTACTCAGTTATAATAGCCTACGTCACAGCGTCGGCACATGTTAGCAACGACGCATTAGATACGACGTGCATAGAAGACTGTTGCAGCACAGAAAGGATCGTATCGTGCCCCCCCCCTAGCATCCGTCAATATTTTGATTACTTAGAAAACGTCATGTCAAAAGTTGGTAGCCATTGAGTTGCTTGTCTTTTTATTTACCTGGCTAACTTGCTAGCCACAGTCACTGACGCTACTAACGTCACGAAACACGCGTGACTACCTCTAGCCTAACATTAGTTTAGCAGCTTGTTAACTTCTGGGAGATAGCTATAGGCTAACTATAGCTTTAACGATACTGCAAGGCAGCTGCAGAAACGCCACAAAAGAGGCCAGGGTGATAACTATTTACTAATGTTACTTTCTGATATGAAACACAATTGTTAAGTGTAATGTACAATATAAGCTAATATTATTGAGGAACTACATCGACTTTCGGAAACGGTAGTCTACTATTTCACTGAAGCATTAGCATCATGACATTAGCCTATGTTGCCCGGGCAACACATACTACAGCGGTCTAGGCTGCATCTGTTTTCAATCGTTAAAATAAACATTACTCACAAATACATTTTCGTTGTACGATTTATTATGACATTAGATTACAAGTAAACGATTTGTTGGTGAAATAATCATTACCTGTGATTTCAAACCAGTACTGCAACGCAGTAGCCTACGCGAGACACTGTGTAGCTAACAAAAACATCCACAGCTGTTTACAGTAGGGAGTCAAACGGCGACAGAAAATGTTCGGCACTCCCTTAAATCAAAAGTATTTCAATAGGTGAAACTGTCTGACTACTAACCCGAACTTCATTGACACAGCCGTCAATCTGTTCATGAAAGCAATATTTAATTTCAGCCTAAACCGTACAACGGAACGTTCAACCAACGATCGCAACCAAGACTCGAACACTGTAGTATACAATTTACCGGGGCAGCTTCTCCACAAAGGGCTATATCGCATTTTGCGTTATTACTGACAATGATCGCTATTGAGCTTTTTATGCATGAGCGATTTTCCACTGAATAAATGTCAAGCGTATTTACGTTTTTGCGGGCATGTCATAAGTTAGCAGACAGAGCTACTGTTTGAATCGCGATTCCATCAGAAATATTTCCAGTGATAACGTTGTTACAGTAGCTTCTTTCCAAGGGTGTTCTTAATGAATTATTATGCAATAGACTATGAGTAGGCTAAATGCTTGAAAATATGCAGGCACACCCTCACAATTTCCCCAGAAATTGTATGCTCTCTAGTTAGGCATTTTTTACAAGTAGGATTGAGTTTTTCTCCTTATTCATGACTGTATGAACTCTATCTTAACCATCTCTCTGCTCTGAATCGCCTACATTTCCCTACGTGAGGATTAAGAAAGTTCTGTTATCTACGCTCTTATCTCATCTCAAGTAGAGAGAGAGGGGGGTGGAGGGAGAGAAACAGAGTAGGAGAAAGGATGGCGTCACGCAGTCATTTCTCCAGGCCCTGTCATTATCATTCTTCACAGATGACAGGTGCTTTGCAGCCCTGCGTGTCGCTACGCCCCTCTGACACCGTCCTTGTGTCAGACCTGTGAGCCTCTCAGTGAGAAGCAGCCCTGCACACAGACCTGTGAGCCTCTCAGTGAGGAGCAGCCCTGCACACAGGCCTCTGAGCCTCTCCTCCAGACCCAGTGAGGAGCAGCCCTGCACACAGGCCTCTGAGCCTCTCAGTGAGGAGCAGCCCTGCACACAGGCCTCTGAGCCTCTCAGTGAGGAGCAGCCCTGCACACAGGCCTCTAAACCTCCCAGTGAGAAGCAGCCCTGCACACAGGCCTCTGAGCCTCTCAGTGAGGAGCAGCCCTGCACACAGGCCTCTGAGCCTCTCAGTGAGGAGTAGCCCTGCACACAGGCCCGTGGCCGGCTCCCTGGATGGGCCTGCTAAACGCCCTGCTGACAGTATTGTTGTTCTTTAGCGTGTGTCAATCCTGTGCTAGGTGTAGGCTTGGAATTGCCTCATCTCAGCTTTGAAAATAGTCGTATTTAAAGCTAAACTAATTAGAGAGATTGATTTGAGGCTCCAGGAATGTTCCGTGATCTCTGAGAGACCGTGAGGGGGTTTGCATGCTGAGACGGACGAGGCTTGAAGCTCAATTCACCGGTGTGAAAATAAACATGCCTATTAAACTGGGAGCCATACAGTATGCTGTCACGTATCCTGCAGAGCTAGGGGGAAGGAGGGCTTCGAGAGGAAAGAGTGATTGCTTTGCCAACCATCAATATTCCCACATCTAATAAACAAACCTTGGGAGATCGATTCATCAAAATGAACAGGATTTTTGATTTTTCACTGGGTGAAAAAAAACGCACACAAAAGGCAAGAAAAAGAAAAACATATTACTGCAATCTGTCTGATGTCAGTCATACGTTCTCCTCCATTAGGATAGAACACTGCCTCAGTGTAGGTTTTGCTGACAGCCTGTGTGAATGCAGCAGCAGAGAACACGTGTTCTGAAGGGACCCAGGTTGTGAATGATGTTGTTATTGTTAGGAGTAGATTAACGCTGATGCCCAGAGGTCACAGAGGCCAGGAAGGTTGTGGCCTTGGGCTTGGGAAGGGTGAGGAGCATCCCTGGGGAGGCCAGTCTTACCCAGGGTTCAGTTCACCTTGAACGTGATGTGATGTGTTCACAGTAACATGTGGCACGCTGGCTGTTCTCCTGTCTCTCTCTGTGTTTGTCAGGCCATGCGGAAAATGCTATTCAGGTTCGTCCTTTTACCTGCCTCCTCCTCATTTAGAGACATTATTTATCCTGACAGGATGTGACGAAGGGATTGTTCTGTCTCTCTATTAAGTATGAACACAGATAAGCATCGTATACAGTATGTGAACACACACTGAAACACACCGAGTTCCTATTTTCTCTCTTAATGTCCCATTTTATGCTCTATATTCAGAATTGTATCATCTTCATTGAGAATCTATTGCAGGCTCAGCTTGTATCTGTTGAGCAAGATCAAACTGTGCAGTGCTTAAGTGGATAAGCAAGCACTACATCTCAACACACGGGCCTGTTTGTGTGTGTCTCACCCATCTCTCCCCCTCTCACCCACCCTCACCACACCACCTCTCCCCCTCACCATCCACCCATCTCTCCCCCCTCTCACCCACCCTCACCACCCACCTCTCCCTCTCGCCCTCCTCTCACACCCCACCTCTCCCCCTCATCCACCCATCTCTCCCCCTCTCCACCCACCTCTCCCTCGTCCCCCCTCTCACCACCCACTCTCCCCCTCATCCACCCATCTCTCCCCCTCTCACCCACCCTCACCACCCATCTCTCCCCCTCTCACCCACCCTCACCACCCACCTCGCCCCCTCATCCACCCATCTCCCCCCTCACTCCCTCCTCTCACCACCCACCTCTCCCTCTCGCCACCCTCACCACCCACCTCTTCCCTCTCCCACCCCCACCACCCACCTCTCCGCTCACCCACCCACCCACCCTCACCACCCACCGCTCCCTCTCTCACCCACCCTCACCACCCACCTCTCCCCCTCATCCACCCACTCCCCACTCTCTCCCTCCTCTCACCCCCCACCTCTCCCCCTCTCTCCCTCCTCTCACCCCCACCTCTCCCCCTCTCTCCCTCCTCTCACCCCCTGTTCTTGTCTGCTTTAGTAATACTCCCAGAGAGAGCCCCTTGGAGAGTAGGTAACAGATGAACCCACTCCATTAGAACAGCCTGCCCATTGCTGTGCTATTAGTCCAGGTCAAAGCCTACCTCATCAGGACTAATGCTGAGACAACATCCAGGATTAGGCCAGAATTAGAAGCAGCTTTTATCCCCCACACTTTTTCATTACCTCTTCTCCCTGGCCCGCCGCCCCCACCCTGCCACTCTGTCCTTCTTTCCCTGTCGGGAGCAAACAGTATGCTCTGCCCGTACGCTCTCCCCGTACGCTCTGCCCGTACGCTCTGCCCGTACGCTCTGCCCGTACGCTCTGCCCGTACGCTCTGCCCGTACGCTCTGCCCGTACGCTCTGCCCGTACGCTCTGCCCGCTCTGCCGTACGCTCTACCCGTACGCTCTGCCCGTACGCTCTGCCCGTACGCTCTGCCCGTACGCTCTGCCCGTACGCTCTGCCCGTACGCTCTGCCCGTACGCTCTGCCCGCTTGCCGTACGCTCTGCCGTACGCTCTGCCCGTACGCTCTGCCCGCTCTGCCGTACGCTCTACCCGTTCTGTCCCCGCAGCTCCTTCATGAAGGTGGCAGCTGTAATTGTCTCCCTCATAATGACATTGGACTGGCTTACTCTCTCCTGTCATGCTAGTTAGCTGAGCAGATTTGGGTGTGGGCTGTGTCAGGCGTGTGGAGGGTGTGAAATCCTCCTTGGTCTGCCCTGTGTTTCCACACGCAGGGAAGAGGAGGGGAGCTATTGTTCTGTGGGAGAATGATGTGGGCTGAGTGGAGGATAAAGCCGTGGCATTACCGGTAATGGAGTCACCTGCCACCTGGTCTCTCTGAGGACGAGGGCTGAGGGGCTCCCTTCATGTCTAATCTGGGACAGATTTATTGACATTCTACATTAATGAACTCAGCAGCAGGACTTCCTGAAGGCATGGTGAACACACGCTCCTAGCTAAGATATCACGGTGGTACAGTGATATACAGCGACGCGGGACGACAAGTCTTCATGCAACCAAGAACTAACTGTGTTCTCATGTCTCGTTACAGAGGGCTGAGTTGTAAATCCTCTTCTCCAGCTCCCTTTCAGACTCTAACTCTTCCAGACACAAAACATTTAGTTCTCCTTGACTCTCAACATCATATATCTTTCTTCCATGAAATTCCCAGCCTTCTGTTGCTGTTGGACACACAGGCCCTCGTGTGGATCTTGTATTATTTGTCAGAAAAGCAGCTACATAGCAGCCATGGTTACGTGGTCTGGTTGCACATGAGTAGCACACCAGAATAACTCAACTACACTCAAGTTGAACATTGTTGCGATGTTGCCTTTCAGCCCAGACAGTGGGTTAGATGCCGAACTGAAGAACTGAAGGTGAGATATGGGAAAGTGAAAGTATTCAGGGAGGGTTTGATTCATAATTCAACACACATCTACTCTCTTTCTATACCATACTGATGAGAGCTTAGCTCTCTGCTTTAATTTCCTTGCTTCAAAAATTGAGAAGGTTTAAAAACATTCCTGCAATATCAGATTTCACTCCCTGCTACCTCTCTCTGGGAAAAGATCTCTTCTGAAAGGCGTCTCACAGTGTACAGCCTTTCTATGTGTCTGCTTCTATGAGCTTTCCACCTCCAGGCCAGTGAAGCACGTTCCCACAAACACCCTGGTAGAGAGGCGATCCCGTACAGTACGCACCTCAGAAGAGATTGTTTGCAGGTTGAATAAAGCCCAGTTCCTTTGGAGTGGGGGCAGGAAGGATCCAGGAAGAGGAGGGTGTCTGTGGCCTTTTCCCTTCTCCTTTTTAGGTTTAACAATCAAGCCTGGCCTGTATTCGTGCATTCAAGATCACATTCCTCTTTGAGAACAACAGACACACATTTCACTCACACACAAACACGTGAAAGCCCATCCTGGATTGACTTCAAATGCTGAAGCAAAGCTATGACAAAACCTTACATAAATAAATCCATTTTCATGTGTTTTCTTTTCCTCTCCCTCAAGAAAGCGCTTCGTTATGTATGGAAATGAAATTCTGCTCTTAAAGCCGTCCCCCAAGCCAAATGCCTTGGCTCTTACCCATGCAAATGTAGGCCAGGGCACTGCGCCTCTACAGACACTGTGAGGAGAGAGAGGGACCGAGGAACAGAGATAAGAGACGACGGAGAGCCAGAGAAAAGAAGAGTGATAGATGCCAGGAGAAAATTCAGGGAACGTTAAGGAAGAGAGAGAGCGGGCAGAGAAGGCATGACAGAGAGAGGGAGAGAGAGAGAGAGAGAGAGAGAGAGAGAGAGAGAGAGGGAGAGAAGGCATGAGAGAGAGAGGGAGAGAGGGAGAGAAGGAACTATCTCCTTCTCTCCCTCTCTCCCTCTCTCTGTTGAAATGCACAGGCATGACAGCGATGGTGAAACTGAATCTAAAGACGTTTGAGGGTGTGGGCCTTGGGGAGGGGGGTTAGACTGTGGGGGAGACTGGCGGGGGCTAGCTGGCGGGGGCTAGCTGGCGGGGGACTAGCTGGCGGGGGCTAGCTGGCGGGGGCTAGCTGGCGGGGGCTAGCTGTGGCCGTCATCATCGTTGCCCTGAAGAGTCCGGCGCTGGGCTGTGTGACAGCTGCTGTGTTGCTAATTAACAAGGACACTTGTCCGAGCGCTAAGCTAGCCACGGGAAGCTAGGTCCTCCCACGGTGAGAATACAGGCAGGAGAGATCCCCTTCAGTGGGACGACTGTTCTGTCTGCCCAGACCGGTGCCTCGCTCTGCTGGACCACGCCTTGTTAGGGTGGGGCGAGTGGGACCTGTGTTAGCAGGATCCTCCAAGGACGAGGCTACACACCGTGGAGCTCTGGTGCAGACACAAGGGACTGGCAGGGGGAGGGGGGGACTGGCAGGGACAGGCAGGGGGAGGGGGGGAGACAGGCAGGGGGGGGGGAGGGAGTATCCCAACTGGGGCAGAAGAAGATGAAGCCCCTGGCTCGAGAGGAACTCCTACCAGAATAGCAGTGATGGTGGATGCACACAAGCTAGCATGCCCTCAGACATACACACACGCACACACACACATACATGCCCTCAGACATACAGACACGCACACACACACACACACATGCCCTCAGACATACACACACAAACATGCCCTCAGACAGTACACACACACACACAAATGTCCTCCACACAGTCAGACTGGCCAGCGGTGTGATGTGATGAGTAACTGGGCTGGACGGCCACTTCTCAGCCTGCTTTACAGGAAAGGCAAAGGGGCGTTAAATGCGTGTTTCTGATTGGGCGATTACCCCGCTCTCCAGCGAGCCAGGCCCCTGCTCGGATGAAAGGAGAATCACGTCTCCATGTCTGAGACGAACGCTCCTCCTCAACCTCACCCACACCCCTCAGTCCTCACCCCCTCCTCCTCACCCACACCCCTCCTCCTCACCCACACCCCCTGTCTCCTCACCCACACCCCACACCCACACCCCTCAGTCCTCATCCCCTCCTCCTCAACCTCACCCACACCCCCTCCTCCTCACCCACACCCCCTCCTCCTCAACCTCACCCACACCCCCTCCTCCTCAACCTCACCCAGACCCCCCTCCTCCTCATCCACACCCACACCATCCTCCGGTTTTAGTTTTTTTACGAAGATAAAAAACGGATTCTGGTCGTCTGGGCCTGTGTGGGACTGGTGAGTTTAGAGCTGATGTACAATGTTAGCCCCAGTCTGTGCTCTGCATATAAAGCACCTTACCTCAGCCTGCCCCTGACAAACTGGTGTGTGTGTGTGTGTGTGTGTGCAGCATTAGAAGCACCACTAACACCTCTAACCCCTGTATAGAAGCAGGGGGTTTTATCGAGGGGTGTGTGACCACAATAGTAATTGCATGGACTAGTGCAAGCTTGTATGTGTGTGTTACTAGGGTGCTTGTGTGTTTTTGGTATTTGACACATGGTTAATCTAAGCATGGCTGTGTTGGTGTGTGTGTGCAAGTGCTTCTGCTGGTATGTGGTGTGGTTTCTGCATGTGAATCATTTCTAACATCTAGAAGTGACCTTGTGTGTCAGTGTGTATGAATCTTAATGTGTGCCATCAGTGTATTCTTTATCTCTGAGTTTGTGTGGGTGTGTGTCTGACTGCATGTGTGTCCATGTGTGTATGCTTGTGGGTGTGTGTACATGTGTGTGTACAGTATGTGTGTGTGTGTGTCGCTCAGATACAGTAAGAGTGCTCTAGCCAGAAGGTTAATGGAGGGCAGAGCAGCCAACCTGGCTTCTGAGAGACAGACGCCCTCATTGTCCATTCAGCTCCATGCTAACAGCTCCTGCATGCCGCGGCCCTGATGAGTCACCGCTGCCCGAGTCCGAGCCTCCGAGGGGCCACAGACGCTAATATACTCCCCTCCTGACCCACGCCGCTGCTGAAACAACAGCAGACAGGGGGGACAAACAGAGGCTAATCCTCACTGTAGACAAACGGAGCTGTGATGGAGCCTGCTAATAAGAGAGGATTACCCCCGCTCTCTCCTCCTCCTCTCCTCCTCCTCCCTCCATCCCAGGACCTTGAAACCACAACACCGCCTGGCTTCCACTGTCAAGGCCAGGTCCTCACCTCTGAATCTGGATGTCCTCTGCTGATCCTCCCACACCCCACCCCCAGCTTTCAATCTCTCCGCTTGTTTTATCATACCTCTTCTTCACTACTCTCTGCCGGAGAACAGAGGAGGTGAGGCAGGAGAAGGCAGGAGAACAGGGGAGGTGAGGCAGGAGAACAGGGGAGGTGAGGCAGGAGAACAGGGGAGGTGAGGCAGGAGAACAGGGGAGGTGAGGCAGGAGAACAGGGGAGGTGAGGCAGGAGAAGGCAGGAGAACAGGGGAGGTGAGGCAGGAGAACAGAGGAGGTGAGGCAGGAGAACAGGGGAGGTGAGGCAGGAGAACAGGGGAGGTGAGGCAGGAGAACAGGGGAGGTGAGGCAGGAGAACAGGGGAGGTGAGGCAGGAGAACAGGGGAGGTGAGGCAGGAGAACAGGGGAGGTGAGGCAGGAGAACAGGGGAGGTGAGGCAGGAGAACAGGGGAGGTGAGGCAGGAGAAGACAGGAGAACAGGGGAGGTGAGGCAGGAGAACAGGGGAGGTGAGGCAGGAGAACAGGGGAGGTGAGGCAGGAGAACAGGGGAGGTGAGTATGGCGGAGGGCAGAGGGGAGTGGATCCCCCTGCATCTGGGTTTGTTCAGAGTTGGCTGGGCTGTGGGGTTCTGGCAGGCGAGCACTGGGCTCTGGGCTCTAATGAGCCTTCCTGCGCCAGGCAGCAGCTTGTGTGGACCAATGAGAAGAGGAACACAACAGTCGAAACAGCCCACTAATGGGATTTGGGAACAGCTTTTTTATAAATCAGCCATGTCCTTAGCCACCTCATTAAGGACATGAGGCAGTGGTACCATGCAGGCCTCCAGGGGGAGCTACAGGGAGAGTAGTGCATGTTACTCCTGGAAATACACGGTGTGGCTGTGTTAGTGTGTAAGTGTAGTGTGTGTAAGTGTAGTGTGTGTGTGTGTTGAACACATTGCTGGCATGGTGCTCTGCTGCCATGTTGTGCAGCCTGGTGGTGAACCCTAACAGATGGTTAGAGACAGCCAGAGAACCAGCAGCTCTACCTGGAACTACATCATCAATCAACAGAACCAGCCCGGCCACGGGCACACCCACACTTCAGCAGGGAGGGGCACACCCACACTTCAGCAGGGGAGGGGCACACCCACACTTCAGCAGGGAGGGGCACACACACACTTCAGCAGGGAGGGGCACACCCACACTTCAGCAGGGAGGGGCACACCCACACTTCAGCAGGGAGGGGCACACCCACACTTCAGCAGGGAGGGGCACACCCACACTTCAGCAGGGAGGGGCACACCCACACTTCAGCAGGGAGGGGCACACCCACACTTCAGCAGGGAGGGGCACACCCACACTTCAGCAGGGAGGGGCACACACACACTTCAGCAGGGAGGGGCACACACACACTTCAGCAGGGAGGGGCACACACCACACTTCAGCAGGGAGGGGCACACACACACTTCAGCAGGGAATTGAACCGGCAACCTTCTGATTACTAGCCCGATTCCCTAACCGCTCAGCCACCTGACCCCCCCCATGTATGTATGTACTGTGTGTGTGTGTGTGTGTGTGTGAGGTACAGAGAGTAAGGCTGGGTTCACCTGTGCCAGTAGACAGAGCAGGTACACGGAGCAGGGCGATGGTGGTTCAGGACCAGGCTCTGAGAAGACTACCGGCTCACAAACATACCTGTCAATCTGACAGCCTGGTTACTGTACCCCAACAACACACATGGACTTACAAACACTGAAGTGAAGACACACACACACACACACACACACCACACACACACACACACACACACACACACACACACACACTGAAGCCTAGGGGAGTAAAACTGATTAACAGTGGGATCTGGGGTTCTGGTCTTGGGTTTTAATAACACCTACAGACACATTTCTCTGAGCACTTCAGAGCCTTTGTGTGTTTGCGGAAATGCATGTGTGTGTGCAGGAAAGATTATTGGAGAGAGGCACAGAGAGAGAGAGGTAGAGAGAGAGAGGTAGCGAGAGAGAGAGGTAGAGAGAGAGAGGTAGAGAGAGAGTTCATTTCGCCGTCTCCTTAAGGTGTTGTTGATCATGACAATAATTCAACCCAGAGTTAAGATTTAATTAAGACATAATGCCAGAGTTACACAAAGTGCAAAGACAAAAAAAAACTCACACACACGCATACATCTCCACATACACACACACACACTCACACACACACACACACACACACGCATACATCTCCACATACACACACACACTCTCACACACACACACACACGCATACATCTCCACATACACACACACACACACAAACCACACACACGCATACTCTCCACATACCGACTTTGTGCTTCTAAACACATTTTCTTACTTCTCCTTATTAGTTTTTGTATCTAGGTAGTTATTTGTGTAAGCAAAACAGAAACTAACAAATTGGCAAAAAAAAACAGCGGAAGAAGTCTTTCATCTTGTTATTTACATGAACCACCGAGTGAAAAAATAAGAAATAGGTAACAACCCCTCCTACACACACACACACTCACACACTCACACACACACACACACACACACTTCCACTTCCCCTCTCACATTCTGAGACTCATACAGTCTCACAGCTTGTGCTGTTTCAATGCTAAATACTATTTGTGAAAAATGCAGAGAGGAGGAATAATTGTGTGCAGTTTTCCCCAGCTCAATAGAAATGTCACCGTGTTCAGATGCCAGGACAGAGTATGCTAATGTGTGACTCACTTCCCAAACACACCCAGTGAGGAAGGAGGGGTGGGGGGGCAGGAAGGAGGGGTGGGGGGGGCAGTGTTGGCTGTGATTATATGAATTCTGAGTTCACTCTTACACACACTGACCACGCCACGCTGACCACGCTGATGTTTTTTGTTTTCTTCCTCGAGGTAAAAACTGGTCTGGTATCGCAAGACCTAGTCGCAAAAGCGTATTACAGTGTGTTTACACTGCTGCGTCATTTTACAACCCTTGCAGAACTTTTCAATGCAATCCTTACGACTGCGTTTGACTCGCTATGGCCAAGGGCGGATGATATATTATTGGGACTGTGAGGAGACTGAGCGGTCAGGCCCAGAGACTGGACCAGTCTCTTGCCAGATGGTGACGACAGTAATCAAGTTATTAGAGAGACTGTTGGTGGACACTTTAAACTCTGCATCCCAATCAGCTAAAACGTGGTATTACATGAACTGCACATAAAACACACATAGCGAGAGCATTTTATGCTTTCTTTATTATCATAAAAGTCTCTGAATACAAAGTACATTCACAGGTACTGTACTTCCTGTGGACGGCCTAGGTCCCGTGTTGAGCCTCTAGCGCTAGCAGACACATACAGGAGAGCTCTGCACTACAGTGGTTGTCATATTACTGGTACCATCAACGATTGAAGGAAAAAAATGGGAAATAGCTGATATTGATTCATATGCAATTAAAGCAAAAATGTGTCTTTACACCATTATACCATGTCCCATAAACATATCATATACTTGATCATAAATACTCTTTACATTAGTTACATAAATACAAAGCCCTGGGCTGTGGAGGTGCATCATGGGAACTAACAAGCCACTGTCTGTGTCGTTGTCCTGGCAACCCAACAGCAGACAGTCTATGTCCTTCATTTACAGCAGTAATGAAAGTCACGTTGTGTGTGAAATAGTCTAAGGATGATGTAGGTATTGATGATAATGTAGGTATTGATGATGATGTAGGTGTTGATGATGATGTAGGTATTGATGATGATGTAGGTATTGATGATGATGTAGGTATTGATGATGATGTCGGTGTTGATGATGCTGTGGTATTGCTGATCTGTAGGTATTGCTGCTCATGTCGGTCTTGATGCTCTGTCCGTATTGCTGCTGCTGTCGTGTTGCTGCTGCTGTCGGTCTTGCTGCTCTGTCGGTCTTGCTGCTGCTGTCGGTGTTTGCTGCTGCTGTCGGTCTTGCTGCTGCTGTCGGTCTTGCTGCTGCTGTCGGTGTTGCTGCTGCTGTCGGTCTTGCTGCTGTTGTCGTCTTGCTGCTGCTTTCGGTCTTGCTGCTGCTGTCGGTCTTGCTGCTGCTGTCGGTCTTGCTGCTCCTGTCGGTCTTGCTGCTGCTGTCGGTGTTGCTGCTGCTGTCGGTCTTGCTGCTGCTGTCGGTCTTGCTGCTGCTGTCGTGTTGCTGCTGCTGTCGGTCTTGCTGCTGCTGTCGGTTTGCTGCTGCTGTCGGTCTTGCTGCTGCTGTCGGTCTTGCTGCTGCTGTCGGTCTTGCTGCTGCTGTCGGTCTTGCTGCTGCTGTCGGTCTTGCTGCTGCTGTCGGTCTTGCTGCTGCTGTCGGTCTTGCTGCTGCTGTCGGTCTTGCTGCTGCTGTCGGTCTTGCTGCTGCTGTCGGTCTTGCTGCTGCTGTCGGTCTTGCTGCTGCTGTCGCTGTTGCTGCTGCTGTCGGTCTTGCTGCTGCTGTCGGTCTTGCTGCTCCTGTCGGTCTTGCTGCTGCTGTCGGTGTTGCTGCTGCTGTCGGTCTTGCTGCTGCTGTCGGTCTTGCTGCTGCTGTCGGTGTTGCTGCTGCTGTCGGTCTTGCTGCTGCTGTCGGTGTTGCTGCTGCTGTCGGTCTTGCTGCTGCTGTCGGTCTTGCTGCTGCTGTCGGTCTTGCTGCTGCTGTCGGTCTTGCTGCTGCTGTCGGTCTTGCTGCTGCTGTCGGTCTTGCTGCTGCTGTCGGTCTTGCTGCTGCTGTCGGTCTTGCTGCTGCTGTCGGTGTTGCTGCTGCTGTCGGTCTTGCTGCTGCTGTCGGTCTTGCTGCTGCTGTCGGTCTTGCTGCTGCTGTCGGTCTTGCTGCTGCTGTCGGTCTTGCTGCTGCTGTCGGTCTTGCTGCTCCTGTCGGTCTTGCTGCTGCTGTCGGTCTTGCTGCTCCTGTCGGTCTTGCTGCTGCTGTCGGTCTTGCTGCTGCTGTCGGTCTTGCTGCTGCTGTCGGTCTTGCTGCTGCTGTCGGTCTTGCTGCTGCTGTCGGTCTTGCTGCTGCTGTCGGTGTTGCTGCTGCTGTCGGTCTTGCTGCTGCTGTCGGTCTTGCTGCTGCTGTCGGTCTTGCTGCTGCTGTCGGTCTTGCTGCTGCTGTCGGTGTTGCTGCTGCTGTCGGTCTTGCTGCTGCTGTCGGTCTTGCTGCTGCTGTCGGTCTTGCTGCTGCTGTCGGTCTTGCTGCTGCTGTCGGTCTTGCTGCTGCTGTCGGTCTTGCTGCTGCTGTCGGTCTTGCTGCTGCTGTCGGTCTTGCTGCTGCTGTCGGTGTTGCTGCTGCTGTCGGTCTTGCTGCTGCTGTCGGTCTTGCTGCTGCTGTCGGTCTTGCTGCTGCTGTCGGTCTTGCTGCTGCTGTCGGTCTTGCTGCTGCATGTCGGTCTGCTGCTGATGTAGCTTGGTGCTGTCCCCGACCCCGTGTCTGTGCCAGTACATTTTCAGCGCCCATCTACTTACTTGTTTTTTTTACTACTGTGATTCCATCAGTAAGCAACTCTCAATCAGGGCCAGTGAAGTGGGCCTCCAAACACAGTCAAGGTTCCAGGCACAGTAATGTTCTCATTTGAAAACAATTTTCACTCTCACACCATCTCACTTGGAAAGTCTTTTTGGAAGGAGGGAGGAAAAAAGTGGATTTGGTTCAAATATACGGCAGGTTTCTTTGTGAGCTCACGGGACCAGAGGGAAGACGAGAGCAGGGGGGGGGGAGGGAGGGATTGAAGCTGAGAGGAAGGCTGAGTGTTTCCTGGAGTTCCAAACCTTATTGAGTGTTCCAAAGCAATCTCCCCTCCTGTTCCTCCTGCCTTGTGCGGTTTTAGTACTGGCTGGAGGAGGGAGGGGTGGAGGAGGGAGGGCTGGAGGAGGGATGGGTGGAGGAGGAAGGGCTGGAAGAGGGAGGGGTGGAGGGCTGGAGGAGGGAGAGGTGGAGGAGGGAGGGGTGGAGGGGCTGCAGGCAGCCAGCAGAGGAGAGCAGAGCAGAGAGACCTACCTGGCATGCCCTGTCTTCACTACTTATGACCTTCACTCAAAACTGACAAATAGGTACCAGGGGATAAGATGAGGTGGAGCAAAGGGATTGGTCCAACCATCAAAAAGACACCTCCCACCCCAACAAGTACACCAATAGGAAACCTCCTGGACACACAGCCAAAAATGAAGAGGTGCCTCATAATCCACTTATAAAGTAAGGGATCCATTAGATAACGATTACATCCGCAAAGAGAAGGGTGTCCACAGAGGCCAGGGTTTCTGTCCAAAAAATGCCCCAAAAAGAAGAAGGGAGAACCTGAGCTGGCTCCGCCTCCACAGGGCCTGAGCTGGCTCCGCCTCCCCAGGGCCTGAGCTGGCTCCGCCTCCCCAGGGCCACGCCCCGCAGCTTGTTCTTTCTTTTTTGAACTTAACGACACTGTTGCTCGTCACAAAAGTGTGAAAGTACTTGAGCCTTCTTTCCCTTTTGCGATACTTGACAGACTCAGAGCTCGTATTTGACAGACATCAAGCGAGAAGGCAGGAAGGAGGAGCTTCTTGAAACTGCAGCAGAGAAAAAGAAAAAGCGAGTGCTCTCAAATCTTTTTAAAATGTTCAAGAAAAAAGAAGATTTAGATTTTCTGTCTTTTGTTTTGTCTTAAGGCAGTGTTTTCTGTCCAGCTCCCCTCTCCTGCTCAGCACCCGACGCTGCACCTACAAGAGGACAGACATGTCTTACCACTCATGTTATGGAACGCAGTACATTCCATGCAAAATGTTTTTTTTTATATTGAAAAATGTAAAATTTAAGGAACTAAAAAAACTAAAAAAACTAAAAACGACTTAAATACAAAAATATGCCACTTTAAAGAAAATTAAAGAAAGGCTCAGTTCAATTTGTATTAAATCACCTACATAGTTGTATTCATCAAGTTATACTTCACACTTTAAATCTTTCAATAGTAAAGAATTGTTTAGATTTGACACTGTAACTGATTCTCTCAATGTCCTGTTTAACCATCACAGCGCTCTGTTCTCCACAACACAAACACAAATATTGACTCTTCTCGAGGGGCCATTAGCCAGATGGTTCATAATCTCTTATTGTTTATTTGGATGTTTTGCCTTCATATCCGAGCCCAATTGAACCAAGAAGTGTGATTAGTGAATGATGCCTATGGCACTGAATGAGGCTGTGTCTGAAAGCTAACAGTGATCTCTCCCTCCACCATCAGGCCAGACATGATGGTGTTGGATGGAGGGTGGTTCATGTGGTACAAGTCAGACTGTAGAGCCAGAAAAACCTCTTAAAGAGAGAGGGCTCCCCTCCTGTTCATGTCAACATCCCCATTCTGCATACGAGCCTGGAGGAGCTAGGGACTGGGAGAACCTGCATACAAGCCTGGAGGAGCTAGGGACTGGGAGAACCTGCATACAAGCCTGGAGAGCTAGGGACTGGGAGAACCTGCATACAAGCCTGGAACAGCTAGGGACTGGGAGAACCTGCATACAAGCCTGGAACAGCTAGGGACTGGGAGAACCTGCATACAAGCCTGGAACAGCTAGGGACTGGGAGAACCTGCATCAGCCTGGAACAGCTAGGGACTGGGAGAACCTGCATACAAGCCTGGAACAGCTAGGGACTGGGAGAACCTGCAAGCAGCATCTCACCCTCTGCTGCAGATGTTCATATCACTAAACACTGCCACTCTACAACGCAGAGCGCTCAACGCAGAACTATGCAAATGAAATACAATCGTCAGAGCTTCAGAATTCGACAATAAACTTCCCTGCCCGTATCTGTACCCAGTGCTCCATAAGGGGTGAGTGGGATCATGTTTATGTTTCCAGAAACTCAGTTTCTACGGTGGTTATGGTTAACTGCTCCATCTTGTCCCTGGGATGGTCTGCACAGGCCAGGCCTTCACATCATCTAATCAGGACGACTCAGGCCCACATGATGCCTCTCTGGTGCACTGCTGCTAGTGTGAACAACTGTTACCATAATGCATCCAGGACCTGCAATGTATGTGTGTGTGTGTGTACTGTAGTTAGGGCTTGAAAATGAGGTGAGAAAATATATGGATTAATTCCATTAATGTCACTCATTGTGTGTGTGGGCGTGCTTGTGTGTGTGTGTACACACAAGCGTACGGTCAGTTGGTCAGCTAGTATTAGCTGCAGATCAGGTTATCGTAGTATAATCGTCTAGATCAGGTTAAATGTGTGTGCGTCTGTCCCTCTGTGTAAGATAGCTAAATCTAATTCTAGGAAGGATAAGCAGACCAGTTGTTATGCGTGCAAATGCACACATATACACACACACACACATACACACACACACACACACCACACACGCACATACACCCCAGAGGTAGCTTTACTGCATTAAGATGTATTCCCAGAGACCTGCAGCAGACCAGCCCAATCTGTTCCTCCGGTTCTAATCACAGGAAGATGAGCCCTGCGTAATCCTGGTCCTCACCTCTGCCTCCACAACAGCTGTTAGAGAGACATGCTAGCCATGCCCCCCCCTCCCCCCTCCTCCTCCCCCAGCCCTCCCCCTCCTCCTCCCCCTCCTCCTCCTCCTCCCCCTCCTCATCCCCCCCTCCCTCCCCCCTCCTCCTCCCTCCTCCTCCTCCCCCTCCTCCTCCCCCCAGCCCTCCCCCCTCCTCCTCCCCCCCCCCTCCCCTCCTCCTCCTCCTCCTCCCCCTCCTCCCCCAGCCCTCCCCCTCCTCCTCCTCCTCCCCCTCCTCCCCCCATCCCCTCCCCCTCCTCCTCCTCCCCCTCCTCCTCCTCCCCCTCCTCCTCCCCCAGCCCTCCCCCTCCTGCAGCATCTGGGTGATGAGTCTCACAGTCGGACGCCCATCCTCACTTAGCTCTTCTTCCTGGGTACCTGCTCTAAAGGTTACCCCCTGCAGGGCCACGTCTGTAAGACAACACCCACCCCTCCACAGCCCTCCACCCTCCACCTCCACCCAGCCTGCTTATCTGGGTCACCGCACAGCTGCACAGGTACTGCTGTTGTGTGATCATGCTCTCCTCTGTTAGTACAGCGTTGGAAAACTGCAGACTGACTCATGGGTCAGGGCTGTTGTCTAACTCTGCAGTCCTAGCCAGGGTCCTGGGTCAGTGCTGTCTAACTGCAGTCCTAGCCAGGGTCCTGGGTCAGTGCTGTCTAACTGCAGTCCTAGCCAGGGTCCTGGGTCAGTGCTGTCTAACTGCAGTCCTAGCCAGGGTCCTGGGTCAGTGCTGTCTAACTGCAGTCCTAGCCAGGGTCCTGGGTCAGTGCTGTCTAACTGCAGTCCTAGCCAGGGTCCTGGGTCAGTGCTGTCTAACTGCAGTCCTAGCCAGGGTCCTGGGTCAGTGCTGTCTAACTGCAGTCCTAGCCAGGGTCCTGGGTCAGTGCTGTCTAACTGCAGTCCTAGCCAGGGTCCTGGGTCAGTGCTGTCTAACTGCAGTCCTAGCCAGGGTCCTGGGTCAGTGCTGTCTGACTGCAGTCCTAGCCAGGGTCCAGGGAGGACTGGAGATGCAGCGGACAGCGAGGTTAAAAGGTATTAATGCATTCTGGGTGTTCAGACTTTGAAATTGATCGTGACGGTGTCTCTCTGGTGGGGGGCTTCTGGAGCTCACGTACAGTGTGATCTCTCTGCCTTGTACCTGACGCTGAATGTGGATTACTTTTGGGACACAGATGGTTTTGGGAACAAAATCAATCATATCTGCTGAGAGGTGATTTGATGCAGAAATTGGGTTTGATAGTGACTCTGTGAAGCCCTCTCAGATGGTGCTCTCCCCAGTCATTACATGTCTCATTACTTACTCACGTTATGTTCTTCCTGATCACACAACAGGCATCGCTGAGATATTATGGTAATATATGATATTATTAGATGTCTAAACTGTATATCAGAGGGGTACATAAATGATCTTTTATAAGAGTGTAGGCAACTGAGACACAGTGAAGTTAGACATATAGAACAGTGTATCTACAGAGGTATAATCATGGGGATTATAGCTCACTACAAACCTGGAGTATAGACCACTAACAGGCAACACTGGCTCTTATCAAATACACATCAGACGCCATCATTGGAGGGGGGGGGGTGTTATCATGTCTCGCCTCTGACAGAGAGAACTAGACACAGAGTAGGGTGTCTGCTTGTGCAGTGTCTCCATGGTGAGGTGATTGCTGCACATGTAGCATGCTGAGAACACTATGCATTTACACAAACATCTCACATCCCGAGAGCTCCGATCCACTGCCAAGACAGGAGCCCTCCTGCAGTCAGTCAGTCTCCCTGAACAATGGATCTGCTGCAAGTTCACAATGAAAGGTCTAACAGCACCCCTGCTGCAGTTTGCTATCAGCTGGTTATTTAGTTGAGGGGAGAATGTTATAGAATGTTATGTTATATACCTCCCTCTCTCTCTGTCAGGACTCTCCCAGTGAGACATATTGGGTTCTCAGTGGGTTCTGGGCTGGTGTCTCTCTCCAGTCTCTCTCCAGTCTCTCTCCAGTCTCTCTCCGTCTCTCTCCAGTCTCTCTGTGTTCTTGAGAGGGAGGTTTCTCACAGCAGGTTTCACCTTGGTCATTATCTCTCCGGGGTGAGGAGGAGAGCGGGGGGAGAGCGGGGGTGAGAGACAGTGTGTCTGGGAGGAGAGCGGGGGGAGAGCGGGGGCGAGAGACAGTGTGTCTGGGATGTGTCTGGAAGCTCCCCCCCCCTGTCCTTCTGGTGAGGATCAGAGATGGTGGCTGTAGTGAGGTGCTCAGGCGGGAGGGAGGGTGAGGATCAGAGATGGTGGCTGTAGTGAGGTGCTCAGGGGGGAGGGAGGGTGAGGATCAGAGATGGTGGCTGTAGTGAGGTGCTCAGGGGGGAGGGAGGGTGAGGATCAGAGATGGTGGCTGTAGTGAGGTGCTCAGGGGGAGGGAGGGTGAGGATCAGAGATGGTGGCTGTAGTGAGGTGCTCAGGCGGGAGGGAGGGTGAGGATCAGAGATGGTGGCTGTAGTGAGGTGCTCAGGGGGGAGGGAGGGTGAGGATCAGAGATGGTGGCTGTAGTGAGGTGCTCAGGGGGGAGGGAGGGTGAGGATCAGAGATGGTGGCTGTAGTGAGGTGCTCAGGAGGGAGGGAGGGTGAGGATCAGAGATGGTGGCTGTAGTGAGGTGCTCAGGCAGGAGGGAGGGAAGCTTGCTGACTGAATACTCCGTGAGGAGCTGTAAACCACCACACACCAGCACTGGCTGTGGCCTAATGTTACTGCAACTCTGCTGGTATCTACAGGATGAGTCTGTTACCCTGCTGGTATCTAGAGAATGAGTCTGTTATCCTGCTGGTATCTACAGGATGAGTCTGTTACCCTGCTGGTATCTACAGGATGAGTCTGTCATCCTGCTGGTATCTACAGGATGAGTCTGTCATCCTGCTGGTATCTACAGGATGAGTCTGTTACCCTGCTGGTATCTACTGTAAGGTAAAGTGTGGATTTCATCCATTCAAGTGGTTTTGTAAAAGTCCAAAATATAATTAGATTACTGAGTGTTTGCCCATTGACACAAACACCAACTCTCTCTCCCCCCTCTCCCCCCTCTCTCTCCTCTCTCTCTCCCCTCTCTCTCCCCTCTCTCTCCTCTCTCTCTCCTCTCTCTCTCCTCTCTCTCTCCCCTCTCTCTCCCCTCTCTCTTTCTCTGATTGGCTTCCCTGGACTTCTCATAAGAGATGTTTAATGATTGAATTGACACAGTACATTATGACAAAATATCTGCGCACCGGCTTTGATAATTATTTGATTAGTGCTCAATCAAAACTCTGCCTTCAAGCAATCACTGCATATCAGTATGAGCACACTTGGAAATTACAATTCAGAGAATGATTTGCTTGACCGCTTTTGATGATTATTTAATTGTGGATTTGTATTTTGTTATATTATTTATTTGTTGACTTGACCTGAAATCAGAAGTACTGTAGAGGAATTTTAAGGTTCAGAAGCAATGCAGTGATGTGCACAACAACACACACACACACACACACACCTTGGTGTGGAAGAGTGTGTGTGTGCTGCGGTGGCATGCTGGGATGTGTTCCCTCTTCTGAAGGAGTGTCACACACACTCACACACACTCACACACACTCACACACACACTCACACACAGTCACACACCCCTGTCCCTTCTGCATGATGCGTAGCCTACACCCCAGGCTTGCTCGTTGAGACCGCTAGCACAAACCTCTCCTCCTGCCAAACAACTGACAACATCGTTTACATTTCCCACTCAACACTTCCCATGATGATTCCACATGAACTGTGTCACTTTCTTTTTCTCTCAATCCAGCCTCTTGTGAGACGACACCCTTGAATTGGTTCTCCTCAACTTGAAATGGTTTTAACTTTTAAAACTTGTAATCATGTTTTCAAGGGACATGGCCAGCCCAGCCCTGCCAAGTTGCAGGAGCCTTCACCCTCCCTCCCTCCCTCCCTCCCTCCCTCCCTCCCTCCCTCCCTCCCTCCCTCCTCCCTCCCTCCCTCCCTCCCTCCCTCCCTCCCTCCCTCCCTCCCTCCCTCCCTCCCTCCCTCCCTCCCTCCCTCCCTCCCTCCCTCCCTCCCTCCCTCCCTCCCTCCCCTCCCTCCCTCCCTCCCTCCCTCCCTCCCTCCCCCTCCCTCCCTCCCTCCCTCTGGCTGACTGACTGGCTGACTGACTGGCTGGCTGGCTGAATGGCTGACTGGCTGGCTGACTGGTTGGTTGACTGGCTGACTGGCTGGCTGGCTGACTGGTTGGTTGGCTGGTTGGCTGGTTGGTTGGTTGGTTGGCTGGTTGGTTGGTTGGCTGGTTGGCTGGTCGGGGGACGGTTGTGGCCTGGCCACCTCAGGTCGGGGGGGGGAGGAGGTGCTCTGGCTTGTTCTATGCCCCGAAACGCGCCACAGCTTCATCTTACACTACTGGATGTGTCTGATCGCTAAAAACCTTTCCCATGGATCTCCACCCTAGAGCAGGTAGGAGGAGGGCTGTGTGTGTGTGTGGTGTGTGTGTGTGTGTGTGTGTGTGTGTGTGTGTGTGTGTGTGTGGTGTGTGTGTGTGTGTGTGTGTGTGTGTGTGTGTGTGTGGTGTGTGTGTGTGTGTGTGTGTGTGTGTTCCCTGGAAACCCCTGCTGTGTGATTTGTCAGGACCAGAAGGAGCCAAGGGGAGCTGAATGACAGCAGGAGCGAGCCAGACCCTGTCACCCTGTCCCCATGTCACCCTGTCACCCTGTCCCCATGTCACCCTGTCCCCATGTCACCCTGTCCCCATGTCACCCTGTCCCTATGTCCCCCTGCCACCATGTCACCATTTCACCCTGTCCCCATGTCACCCTGTCCCCCTGTCCCCCTGTCACCCTGTCCCCATGTCCCCATGTCACCCTGTCCCCATGTCACCCTGTCCCCCTGTCACCATGTCACCATGTCCCCCTGTCCCCATGTCACCATGTCACCATGTCACCCTGTCCCCATGTCACCATGTCCCCATGTCCCCCTGCCACTCTGTCACCATGTCACCATGTCCCCCTGTCCCCATGTCACCATGTCACCATGTCCCCATGTCACCCTGTCCCCATGTCACCCCTGTCACCCTGTCACCATGTCCCCATGTCCCCCTGTCCCCATGTCACCATGTCACCCTGTCCCCATGTCACCCTGTCCCCATGTCCCCATGTCACCCTGTCCCCATGTCACCCTGTCCCCATGTCACCCTGTCCCCATGTCACCCTGTCCCCCTGTCCCCCTGTCACCCTGTCCCCATGTCCCCATGTCACCCTGTCCCCATGTCACCCTGTCCCCCTGTCACCCTGTCCCCATGTCACCCTGTCCCCATGTCACCCTGTCCCCATGTCACCCTGTCCCCCTGTCACCATGTCACCATGTCCCCCTGTCCCCATGTCACCATGTCACCATGTCACCCTGTCCCCATGTCACCATGTCCCCATGTCCCCATGTCACCCTGTCCCCATGTCACCCTGTCACCCTGTCCCCATGTCCCCCTGCCACTCTGTCACCATGTCACCATGTCCCCATGTCACCATGTCCCCATGTCCCCCTGCCACTCTGTCACCATGTCACCATGTCCCCATGTCACCCTGTCCCCATGTCACCCTGCCACCATGTCCCCATGTCACCCTGTCCCCCTGTCCCCCTGTCACCATGTCACCATGTCCCCCTGTCCCCCTGTCACCCTGTCCCCATGTCACCATGTCACCATGTCCCCCTGTCACCCTGTCCCCCTGTCACCATGTCACCCTGTCACCCTGTCCCCGCCACGCAGCCCACAGTCACGAATCATGACTGGCTGCTGACACGGAGAAGAGGAGAGACGGCGTTGGCCAGAGGAGAGAGAGACTCAAAGGAAGAAGAAAGGCCACTAATGAAGATGTATATGGGAAACAAGA
>CAEFZP010002272.1:7500-27500 GCA_903064625.1 Mallotus villosus | reverse complement strand
GTAGGAGAGAGGCTGCAGGAGAGAGGCTGCAGGAGAGAGGCTGCAGAAGCCAGGCTGCAGGAGAGAGGCTGCAGGAGAGAGGCTGCAGGAGAGAGGCTGCAGGAGAGAGGCTGCAGGAGAGAGGCTGCAGAAGCCAGGCTGCAGGAGAGAGGCTGCAGGAGAGAGGCTGCAGGAGAGAGGCTGCAGGAGAGAGGCTGCAGGAGAGAGGCTGCAGGAGAGAGGCTGCAGGAGAGAGGCCGCAGAAGCCAGGCTGCAGGAGAGAGGCTGCAGGAGAGAGGCTGCAGGAGAGAGGCTGCAGGAGAGAGGCTGCAGGAGAGAGGCTGCAGGAGAGAGGCTGCAGGAAGGTCTGAGCCTGGAAGCCAGACAGCAGCCTTATTGATGACAACATCGTTCTCTGTGTCAACACAGCAGATGGGACGGCCAGATTAAGGACGACTCGACTCTTTTTTCCTCCTGGCTACCTAGAGAGAGTCCATCTTGTGATCAGGACTAAGCCTGTCCCCTGCAGTGGAAGCAGACATGAAACAAAGAGCAGATGCAGCCCACACACACACACACCTCACACACACCTCACACACACCTCACACACACACACCTCACACACACACACCTCACACACACACACCTCACACACACACATACATACACCACCCTCCAGCCCCACTGCTGTGTCTCAGAGGCTGTAAGCAGCTCTTTCTGTCGTCCTGCCTGTCCGTACAGAGACCAACATTAATCTCTCTCTCTTTTGTCTGTCCGTACCTGGGGACACCTGGGGACACCTGGGGACACCTGGGGACACCTGGGACACCTTGGGGACACCTGGGGACACCTGGGGACACCTGAGGACACCTGGGACACCTTGGGAGCTGGGTTGTGTTTTCTCTCCTCAGAGGCACAGAGGAAAGTCCGACATCCAACTGAAGGACATGAACTAAGTGAACCTCCTGCTCTGGACTCAGAAACTTGACAGAAACTAACCAGGAATGGAGCAAACGAGTCGACCATTAACAACCACCAGAGCTCCGATCCAGTGCAATAACAGTTATCACAAATATAGGGAACTATTTCAAACTCATTCAAACGGGGACCTTCATCCTCCACATCCATCTGTGGACTGTAGTCGTCACCCTCTCTCCGTCCACCAACGTGACCTGACAGGCCTTGTGATCTCTTTCTTCTGATTGGATTGCGCTGTCATCCTGGCACCAATCACACAACAGGATCACAAACAGACTGCCGTCGGCTGAGCCCTAAGAAGATTTGATATAAAACAGCACAATGCTGCAGCCATATGGCACAATTATAACTCAGCTAATCTACCTTTGGCAGGACAGCAGGCGTGCCAGCTTGATCACCCAGGGGGATGGCTATTGTTTGCTGATATTTCAGTATGTTTTTTATCGCCTGCCAGAAAAGATATTATACCACACGTGTTTTTACCTCTCTCTAATAACTCCAGACTGAAGTGTCGGTAACCTGTAGTCAATCAGGTTTGGAGGATGTGAAGAAAGTTCTGTACCACAAGTGCAGGATCAGTTGTTTGAGAGACACTGCTGGGGCCCTGATGAGGCTATTCAAACCTCTGCTTCAGTTTCATTTTCCAACTTTTACTGGAAGCAAAGCCAGAGATAACAGCCTTGCTTCTCTTTCTTCCCTCCTGTCTCAACTGATCCACTTTCCCCCAGAAGCTTACACATATCTCATGGAGGTTCTTTGTGGCTCAGATATTGGCTGATTCTCATATCCTGCTTTTAACTGGTTATCATGTGGAGTTCTCCTGCAGGCTGACTCTGGAGGTCTCCACACTGTGCTTTGTAACCCTCCTCTTCTGGTACTGCCATCCTAGCTCGAGCCGGGCTCAACAAGGACGTAAACATGCCTGTCCTGCTCGCTGCTGGAAGGTGTTGAGCCGTGTGGAGTGCACATGCAACACCAGACTCTCCTTCATGAAAAAAACAACAACTTAGGGAACATGTTCCGCACACTAATGTACACCCAGGTACAAACACAAGACACACTGATAACACACACAACCGACAGCACACACTCGCAACACACACTCTCAGGACCAACAAACACGTACACAAACACACACCCACGACAGGGAATCATTCATAAGGGATTCTCACCCTGAGTCTGGGGAAGTGAAGCCGTTCTCAACTGAAAACACAAATCAATACTACAGATGGAGTAACATCAGAATCTAATATCTCACATCTAAGGAATGCTGTCTCAACCTTGTCTCACAGCCCCCCCCCTCACATCTAAGGAACGCTGTCTCAACCTTTTCTCACAGCCCCCCCCCACCCCAACTCAGAACGCCTGAAGGCTTGACGAGCCGTGGAGAGGAGGAAGGAGTTGTCTCACGGTGTTCGTCTTCACAGAACACAAGGAGGATGGTTTACTCAACCACATCACAACAAGCAATAGCAAGCTGGCATGTTCTAACACACACACTCACACCCTCACACACACACACACTCACACACTCCCACCTACACACACAAGAATGCACACACAAGTACCTAGTGAAGAGTCAATTCTTCCCATTGGGCATGTGAAACCTTTCAACGTGTGGCAGTCTCACACCTTCCCCTCCCTTGTTCATCCACACAACAAGGTTACTGAGTTCCTGGGGTGGAGAGTATTCAGGGGTCAACTGGCCACAGGGCCACAGGGCCACAGGACGTCAGCGCTCAGAGGTTAGAGGTCAGCTGCTCTCAGAGGAGACGTATCTGTCCCCCCCTGCAGTCTCATCGCACTGCACGTCCCAACGATGTCCCCACAATGTCACCTCGATGTCACCTCGATTAACTAGACTGATGCCAGATTACCAACAACACAGCCATCTGTGAATGACGTGGATATTCGTCTGATAATGACCTTGTGTGTCTTAAGCTGTTCTGGAGCTGGACTGCCTCATACCGAGAGGAAACTAATAACCACCCAGAAAATGGCTTTTCCTCCATCCTACCGGATTGTTATGTTGCCGTCCAAACGTGATTAGATAGAGAGGAAAACCAAACAACCTCCGACATCTGCTGGGGGTTTGAAGAGCAGGAGCAGCGTTTTAAACCCTCCACTCAGAGATATCTGTGTCTGTGCGCTTGTGAGCCTCTGACTGACAAAGCCCCGACCTTCCCCCCTCCACGCCCGTCACTCTGCACCCCAGCCTCCCCCTCCACGCCCGTCACTCTGCCACCCGGCCTCCCCCCTCCACGCCCGTCACTCTGCACCCCAGCCTCCCCCCTCCACGCCCGTCACTCTGCACCCCAGCCTCCCCCCTCCACGCCCGTCACTCTGCACCCCGGCCTCCCCCCTCCACGCCCGTCACTCTGCACCCCGGCCTCCCCCCTCCACGCCCGTCACTCTGCCACCCGGCCTCCCCCCTCCACGCCCGTCACTCTGCACCCCAGCCTCCCCCCTCCACGCCCGTCACTCTGCACCCCAGCCCCCCCCCTCCACGCCCGTCACTCTGCACCCCGGCCTCCCCCCTCGACGCCCGTCACTCTGCACCCTGGCCTCACCCCTCCACGCCCGTCACTCTGCACCCTGGCCTCCCCCCTCCACGCCCGTCACTCTGCACCCCAGCCTCCCCCCTCCACGCCCGTCACTCTGCACCCCGGCCTCCCCCCTCCACGCCCGTCACTCTGCACCCCAGCCTCCCCCCTCCACGCCCGTCACTCTGCATCCCGGCCTCCCCCCTCCACGCCCGTCACTCTGCACCCCGGCCTCCCCCCTCCACGCCCGTCACTCTGCACCCTGGCCTCCCCCCTCCACGCCCGTCACTCTGCACCCCGGCCTCCCCCCTCCACGCCCGTCACTCTGCACCCCAGCCTCCCCCCTCCACGCCCGTCACTCTGCATCCCGGCCTCCCCCCTCCACGCCCGTCACTCTGCACCCCGGCCTCCCCCCTCCACGCCGTCACTCTGCACCCCAGCCTCCCCCCTCCACGCCCGTCACTCTGCACACACTCAGAAACTCAGACAGGATTCCGGGGAGGAAGTGGGCCAGAGAAAAAGCGACACTCGATTTGATGGAAGGTGCTCGTGGACGTGTTTCTGAGGGAGACAGAGTTTTTTTCCGCCTCCCATGGATCTTAAAGCGCAGCCCTCAATAAGCTCCTTGTAGTGCAAATCGCATTTTAATTAGGTCTATCCCTGGCTAACAATCTTCTCTTCCTACGTCCGACCCACAGGGATTACCTACCGGGGTCGCATCCACCTAATCCGGATCAGACTCCCTCATGGTTTGCCCTTTAACCCTCTACTTGCTGGTGGCTCTCTCTTTTATGGCCAAATCCACCCCCCTCTCCCATTCTCCTCTCCTCCTCTGCCCTCCTTTCAGTGACCTGGTCTCCCCTGGGTTACCCCTCCCTCCCCTGCTCTCCTTTTCCTCCTCCTTCCTTTCATCTCTCCCTTCTACCCTTCCTGCCCTCCTCCTCTCTCTGATTCTCTTTATGGTCTTTCTTCTGAGATGATGTGTGCAGCTAGTGCTCTGCTGTGTTCCACGCGTGTTCTTCTAAGGCCCGCGGCTCATCAGACTGTCCGTGACGGAGCAGCAGTCCCACACACCGTGCACAGGAACCCTTTACTCCTGCGGAAGGTTTCTGACACTTTTCCGCTGGCTGCTAGTGTTCTACATCTCCTTCCCCGCTGCCTTTAAAAGGCTGTTTTGATTTTGCCTGTGTGCGCCAGCATGTGAAAGAATACATACATTCTAGATTTAAAGAGCTGACATGCTGGAGACAGGAAAAGACTGAGACAGTTGACAAAATGAAGAGAGGGATGGAGAGAAGGAGGAGAGAGAGAGATGGAACAGGACAGGGGTGATGTTCAGTAGGCGGCTGGGTGGCCGGGAATCAAACTGGCAACCTTCAGATTACTATCCCGATTCCCTAACCGCTCAGCCACCTGACTCCACATCAACAGGAATCTCTTCCTAGACGCTTTCAGACGCAGTTCCTAATATACTCAGCAGGACACCACTACTTAGGCTGGACTCATGCGAGTGCCATGCTTACAAGGTTCCAACCTTCTGTTAACAAGATAATGCTAAATAGCCTGAACTCCAACTCAATTTAGCTTGCGTTATGTAGTGTATGCTAGCGTATGCTATCTGTCCAGACAGTGTGCGTGGGATGTGCTTAATCAGTCCTTATCTTCAGAGTGGGCGTGTAAGCCACAAGTCCTGGGCTTCAGAAGGATCATGCATTAACTTAGGAAGGATCGTTATGATAATACCTGGCAAACAAGTAGATTACTCAGGTCAGGATGGATTAACCATGGGCTCTTTATTCAATCCAGGAATCCCTCCTCCAGAACCCCGTAATCTCATTTTAATCCCGTAACCAAAAGCTTAGGTTCAAATTGAGATCTGTCTGACACAGAGGCCACGCCCCCTCGTTTCAGGACCCCATGCAGACTTCCTGGTAGCATATATATGGCGTTTTATTTCCATAAATATTCTACCAGTTTGACTGACATTCTTTATTCTTGTAATCATCTTGATAATGTTTAGCGTTCGTACTGCAAACTCATATAATGTCCTTCTCTCAGCTCTCCCCAGCTCCCCACGACGTTGTTCTCTGTGAGCACAGTTCTGTTCAGCTCTCTCCTCTCAGATCAGCTTGATTCACCTGAACATGACTTAGCATTTCCTGTACACGGACTCCCACTTCCTGAACATGACTCTGCATTTCCTGTACACTGACTCCCACTTCCTGAACATGACTTAGCATTTCCTGTACACGGACCCCCACTTCCTGAACCTCCACTTCCTGAACATGACTCTGCATTTCCTGTACACGGACCCCCACTCCTGACTCACTTCCTGAACATGACTCTGCATTTCCTGTACACGGACCCCCACTTCCTGACCTCACTTCCTGAACATGACTCTGCATTTCCTGTACACGGACCCCCACTTCCTGAACCTCCACTTCCTAAACATGACTCTCCGCCTCGCCTCGCTGTAGCTACATCACAGAAAGGCTGGCGGGATAAAACACACCCAGCACAGACATCCTGATTGGTTGGTACAATCAGACAGGCCTCCTGATTGGTTTGTACACTCAGACAGACCTCCTGATTGGTTTGTACACTCAGACAGACCTCCTGATTGGCTGGTGCACTCAGAGGGCGCTGTGACAAGATTCTCACCCTCACACAGGAAATGGATTGTGGCATGAATACGAGGCCCGGGTCAGACAGGGCGAATCGGCAGCAGAAAGAGTGGTCACATGATCAAACTCATCTAGATGGAGATCTCATGAGGTGGCTGATACTACACCATCATGTCATGCTAATGACGCTTCTCTTCACAGTTTTGTTCTGTTCGTTTCTGCCTTCAGGGTCGGAAACAACAGTTGTGATTCTGGGAACTGAACTGACTGCCTGGCATCGTGCTTGTTGTGATGGCGGCTGGTTTGGGAGGGAAGTTGGTCTGTCATTTCACAAACCACAAACACAATTATGGTTGGGAGGCTCGCTAGTGAAACATGCAGACAGACTAGAAGCTTCGGGGGAAAGTTTGGTCAGCGATCTTCCTCGGTTTCTCATCTTCGTCAACAAGATATAGAGGATCCAGCTCCTGTGTGGTTTCACCCGCTGGTTAAAGCTTGAAGATGTGTGTTGATTTCTTGTTTGAAGCTGCATACTGATGTAGGCTCAAGATCTCTCCACATGATGATCAGTGTGGCAGAAACAAAATCACATTAAATCCTGGAGCTCATGAGTGATATATTTACAGTAAATATAGACAAATAGATGTATATTCTAGACTGGTTGAGCTGACCTTGTACAGGTTCCTGACACACTGTGCTGTCATGGAGTTCACTCAGTGAACAACCACTAAGCTTCTTATTAATGAAACGTTAGTTGATTAGAAGCTCACGCTACTTCAGCTCCAAGAGTTTCCTCTTTCTGAGGCAGAACAAGGATCATAACATTGACAGAAATCACGTCGCTGGAGCATCTTAAGCTTTCATAATCTCTTCGTTAAAGTACAACTATTTAAATATAAGGCGTTCATGGAAGACTCTGAGTACTTTTTTAATTAGCTTCTTAATCAGATTAAATCAAATGTTTTGCGATGCCAAGATCAAAACAAGTTCTGTTGGAGTGGAGTCTTGTCAGACAGGAAGTGACATAGTTTACTAAGGTGAAGAAGAGCTTGAGAGCTCCCTGACGAGCTGAAGATGGAACAGGGTTTGGTTCAGAGAGCTGAAGATGGAAGTGAGTGGAAGTGATGCTGCTGCTCTCTACGTCTCACAGTATAGATTTATGTTTCTAGGTAAAGCCAGTGGGTGACTTTTACAATCGAATTAAGAGTTTGCAGCTGAATAAACCTTTGTGAGCCCAGTGGATTGGTGTGTATGTCTGGGCATGCATGTGGGTGTGTACGTTAGTGTGTGTGTGTGTGTATGTGTGTGTGTGTGTGTGTGTGTACGTGTGTGTGTGTGTGTGTGGCCCGCCCAGGATGTATGCTCAGTCAGGCTACTGGGCACTGATGCCCCTGACACGCCCCCCCCGCCAAGCAGACCCCCGTTGCCATGGCAACCCCAGCAGCACGGCGCAGCAGGACGTCTGATAAACAGTCGAGTCAAACCACCGGAGAGAGGCTTGTGTGTGTGTGTGTGTGTGTGTGTGTGGTCTGTGTGTGTGTGTGGGCATGTGTGTGTGTGTGTGTGTGTCTGTGTGTGTGTGGGCATGTGTGTGTGTGTCTGTGTGTGTGTGTGTGTGGGCATGTGTGTGTTGCAGTCTATAGACCCCCCCACCAGCATCCCTGCACCACTCTGACCATCTCAGAGACACTAGAACCCTCTTCCTTGACAACTGGAATCTTCACTTCCAAAACAAAACAACTCCCTAAATCTCCGGGGGCTGGCGTTAGCCTAGAAACCGCGGTGGCTAACTCCTCAGAGAGCCGGGATGCTGCTGGTCCATTCCCTGGGGAAGGTGACCCTCAGGTCCCTGGCCAGCCAGACACCTGTCCTGGTGGTTCTAGCGTAGCTAGCCAGGCTCCCAGGGACAGATGCTAACCCTAGCAGGGTGGCTAATTGCCTGTCTGGAGATGGCAAGCGCAGGGAAGCTACTGCCACACCCAGGCCAACAGCACTGGAGAAACACACCTCCTTCCCCACTCCCCTCAGCTCTTTCCCCAGACACCAGCCTAGCTGCTCTGACCACAGGGGTTTGGCTGGATTGCAACATAAACTACGTTATTGCGTAACTCTAGTATCTCTTCCCACGTTCACACAGGAAAACTCTTTTTAAAGGCCTTTAAATGCGTTCCCCGAAACCCTTGGAAAATCTCAGTCCAAACGAAGCCCTCGTCCTAACAACCTCATAAGAATCAGTTCCTTTAGAAGATGCTTTTATACAAAGAGGGGGATTTGAACCTGTAACCTGTTGATGCAGTCAAACACTCTAACCACTGAGCTATACCTGTCTATCCTCTGTGAACACGTGTGAGAGGGCAGTATTGTTGCAAGGCCCCTCCTCCTGCTCCCTGAGCATTGACACACAGATACTGAACACTTGTTGGGATGAAAATCTGCGGTTGTTTCAGTCAAACGCCAGAGAAAGATATTCATATTTGTAACTCCTTAAAAATACAGTTTTGTATGGTCTCATGTAATTGGTGAACTGTTTGTACGTGTGTTGATCTGATCTGGTGTGATTACTTATCCTGCCTGGATGGACGACCGAGACAGTCTGAATTAGTCGAGGTCTGCAGATGAATCAATGGACTGAAATAACAGTCCTCTGCCAGCCAGCCAGTCAGCCAGTCAGCCAGCCAGTCAGCCAGTCAGCCAGCCAGGCAGCCAGGCAGGAAAGAGAGATGAGCGACCAGAGATAAAGACTTTGCTGTAGCATGTTCTATGTGCCTTCATCCTGACTCCTCAGGGATGCTGGGACGGCTCACAGAGAAACACACCAGCAATCAGAGAGAAATCAACACAATATGAATACAGTTATATGCAATAAGAAAAGGAACGAGAGGTGGAAAGAAAAGAAAAGTATATGGAAGTAAGGATGAAAGGAATGATGAAGTCAAAGGGAATTCAAAGAGGAAGAAATGAACTGTGAAACATTTGATGGTTTCTACATAGAATGAAGAAGAGAGAAAGCTGTGACTTGAGGAGAACAGCAGAGGAGGCTGAGGGAGGAGGCTGAGGGAGGAGGCTGAGGGAGCAGGCTGAGGGAGGAGGCTGAGGGAGGAGGCTGAGGGAGGAGGCTGAGGGAGGAGGCTGAGGGAGGAGGCTGAGGGAGGAGGCTGAGGGAGGAGGCTGAGGGAGGAGGCTGAGGGAGCAGGCTGAGGGAGTAGGCTGAGGGAGGAGGCTGAGGGAGTAGGCTGAGGGAGGAGGCTGAGGGAGGAGGCTGAGGGAGGAGGCTGAGGGAGGAGGCTGATGGAGGAGGCTGAGGGAGGAGGCTGAGGGAGCAGGCTGCAGTAAAGCCTCGATGATAAATGTACGGCTTGTTTTCTCCCAAGGCAGCAGAGGGGTACACGTCAGAGTAAACAGCCTCTGTTTTCTCAGGGTAATGTTATCACCTTGCATATGAGGACAGGGCTCAACAGACTGGGTAGTAAACTGTGGGCACAAAAACATCCTCAACCAGCGACCTGCCAGGCTGCATATCTATATCAGCAGTTATCAAATGATCTTGTGTTTAAAGTCAAAAATCATCCATCCAGTGAATGAAGGGATGAAAGCGTTGTGTCAAGTCTGTTGTGTTGTGGGTGGCGGTGACCCTGAACTGGGTAAAGTGGGAGGCAGGAGGGGTAAGGGGGAGGCAGGAGGGGTAAGGGGGAGGCAGGAGGGGGGTAAGGGGGAGGCAGGAGGGGTAAGGGGGAGGCAGGAGGGGTGAGGGGGAGGCAGGAGGGGTAAGGGGGAGGCAGGAGGGGGTAAGGGGGAGGCAGGAGGGGGAAGGGGGAGGCAGGAGGGGTAAGGGGGAGGCAGGAGGGGTGAGGGGGAGGACAGGAGGGGTAAGGGGGAGGGAGGAGGCAGGAGGGGTGAGGGGGAGGCAGGAGGGGTGAGGGGGAGGCAGGAGGGGTGAGGGGGAGGCAGGAGGGGTGAGGGGGAGGCAGGAGGGGTGAGGGGGAGGCAGGAGGGTGGGATTCTGTTAGACTCAGTGGGCTCGCTCTTCTCTTGACTCAGTCACACTGTGACAATCTGACCTGGCATGAATTTATCTAGGGACACACACACACACACACACACACTACTATATCATACTACTTACTCCTACCTTAATCCCATCACTGGATCACCCACACTACCACTTGCTGATACACACACACACACCACAGACACACACTCACCACACACACACACACACACCACACACACACACACACACACACACACAACACACACACTCACCACAGACACACACACACCACAGACACACACAATATCCTGTCTCCTGCAGACTGCGTGTCTCAGCAGTCCTCCTGTTATACTGCTGTAACACCTAGCCACTGGAGGGGGTCCTCTCTCTCTACACACACACACACAACACCTAGCCACTGGAGGGGTCCTCTCTCTCTACACACACACCACCTAGCCACTGGAGGGGTCCTCTCTCTCTACACACACACACACCTAGCCACTGGAGGGGGGTCCTACCCAATCAGGGGGCAGGGCTACGTGGAATCTAGAGCAGGGAGGAAAGGGGAGGTGAGTAGGAGGTGTGCGTTACATAATAGCTCAGTCAGCCAGTGAACAAACATGCTCAGTGACTCCAGGTGCCACTCCCACAACACAGGCTTCACCACCTCTAAACATCTAGCTGTGGACAACACAGGCTTCACCACCTCTAAACATCTAGCTGTGGACAACACAGGCTTCACCACCTCTAATCATCTAGCTGTGGACAACACACCACCTCAGCTCAGCTTTGAGGCTCGGACATACTCTTATTCTCACAGATAAAGACAGACACATGCTTCGTATCCTAGGACCAATCCTGCCAGTAGAGATCCTCTGAACAGGCCATCATTACCCTGGCCGTGCGATAGAGAGAGAGAGGGAGGGAGAGGAGTGGGTGGGCAGACTGGAGGATAACAGCCTCTCCAAGGAGGGGTAAGAACCCCAACCTGTCCACAGGGACCCGCCCTCCTGCATCAGCACAGCCTTTCATCTAGCAGCTCATTAGGAGGATGTAAGGAATGACCACACAAGTACACACACACTCACACCCACGGATACACACACACTCTCATGTAAAGACACACGTATGAACACACGCACACACGTATGAACACATACTCATGTAAACACACACATCCTTCGTCTCAGACTAGCTGGGTTATCATCTGTGTTTCACTTTCAAAGATATCCTTCTGGCTACTGAAGACTGGAGAGACTTCTCCTGCTGTCCCAACTGACGGTGCATCCAAGCTTTGTGCCAATGCTCAGAGAATTACACAACAGTGTGTGTATGTGTGTGTGTGTGTGGGTGTGTGTGTGTGTGTGTGTGTGTGTGTGTGTGTGTGTGGTGTGTGTGTGTGTGTGTGTGTGTGTGTGTCTGTGTGTGTGTGTGTGTGTGTGTGTGTGTGGGGTAAGCGTATTGATGCTGCTTAGACAGTCTGTGGTCCCTCAGCAATCTGCCTCAGACCAAATGATGTGTTTTCACACAGCACAGCCATGCTAATGAGAATGTGACTGAGTGTGTGAGTGTGTGTGTGTGTCGGGTGTGTGTGTGTGTGTGTGTGTGTGTGTGTGTGTGTGTGTGTGTGTGTGATGAAGATCCAGAGACGTGTGTACTGTTAGCATGTCTCTAAGGGCTATAGTCTGAACATGCTGTCTGTGTGGGAGGTAAACAGAGAGCATCCTTCATGTTCAGACTGAAGAGTGGGTGTGCTGGTGGACACACCTGGGGGGGGGCAGGGGGCTGACACACCTGGGGGCAGGGGGCTGATACACCTGGGGGCAGGGGGCTGGGGCAGGGGGCTGACACACCTGGGGGCAGGGGGCTGATACACCTGGGGGCAGGGGGCTGACACACCTGGGGCAGGGGGCTGACACACCTGGGGGGGGCAGGGGGCTGACACACCTGGGGGCAGGGGGCTGACACACCTGGTGGACAGGGGGGCTGACACACCTGGGGGCAGGGGGCTGATACACCTGGGGGCAGGGGGCTGACACACCTGGGGGCAGGGGGCTGATACACCTGGGGGCAGGGGGCTGACACACCTGGTGGACAGGGGGCTGACACACCTGGGGGCAGGGGGCTGACACACCTGGGGGCAGGGGGCTGATACACCTGGGGGCAGGGGGCTGACACACCTGGGGGCAGGGGGCTGATACACCTGGGGGCAGGGGGTTGATACACCTGGGGGCAGGGGGCTGAACCACCTGGGGGCAGGGGGCTGATACACCTGGGGTGGACAGGGGGCTGACACACCTGGGGGCAGGGGGCTGACACACCTGGGGGGGGCAGGGGCTGACACACCTGGGGGGGGGCAGGGGGCTGACACACCTGGGGGGCAGGGGGGCTGATACACCTGGCAGGGGGCTGACACACCTGGGGGCAGGGGGCTGATACACCTGGGGGGGGCAGGGGGCTGATACACCTGGGGGCAGGGGGCTGACACACCTGGCAGGGGGCTGACACACCTGGGGGCAGGGGGCTGATACACCTGGTGGACAGGGGGGCTGACACACATGGGGGCAGGGGGCTGACACACCTGGGGGCAGGGGGCTGAACCACCTGGGGGCAGGGGGCTGATACACCTGGGGGGGGCAGGGGGGCTGACACACCTGGGGGCAGGGGGCTGATACACCTGGGGGCAGGGGGCTGATACACCTGGGGGCAGGGGGCTGATACACCTGGGGGCAGGGGGCTGATACACCTGGGGGCAGGGGGCTGATACACCTGGGGGCAGGGGGCTGATACACCTGGGGGGGGCAGGGGGCTGACACACCTGTGGGCAGGGGGCTGAACCACTGGCATACCCCTGGACTGGGCTGCTTATTTTAGAGAGAGAGATTTAGAGAGATAAAGAGAGAGAGAGAGAGAAGCAGCCTGGTGTCTCACAGTGGATCCACGTCCCTCCCAGCAGCCTAGTGTCTCACAGGAAGTCATGATGAGGGAGGACCTCTCTCACGTTCTCAGAGAGCGGTTACAGGAACCCTGGGGGCTCCATGGGAACGGAGCTGGGCAGGACTGTGGGAACGGGGTTCTGTGGCGAGGGAGAGCGTGGGGGGGAGTTCTGCATGGTAAGCTTGGTCTGTGCTCTCATTAACAGCTCTCTCCTCAACTTCCTTCCCTCCTCCTCTTCCTCCTCCTTGGGTCACAGAGGGGGGGGAGAGTTGTACCAGAGTCAGAGAGCCCAGACCTCCAGAGGGGCGCAGGGGGAGATGTGTGGAGACAGATGGTCGTGTTACGCTTTCACTGCTGTGCTCCACCACTGTGGACAGGTGACCTGAAGAAGTAAGCAAAAGCAAGACGAGAGCCCAGAGACGAGAGAGCGAAGATGAGAGAGAGCGAGATCGATACTACTCGCTAGCTCAGAGCACGATCTGCAGTCTATGCGATCTCTCGAGTCTAGAGTATAGAATCTCTCTCTCTCTCGCTATCTATCTCTCTCTCTCGTCTCGCTCTCTCTCAGCTCTCTGCTCTCTCTATCTTCTCTCTCTCCTCTCTCTCTCGAGTTGTCACCCCGAAACTTTGTAATGGAGGGTCCCTTGGAGTTTATAGAGAATGAGTAGACTTTGTTCTGTTAATGGAATAAACAACATTACTGCTAGTCACAACAGCTGCAGTACCATCGCAATTAATTAAATTGTGCAGTTTTCACTGTTTGCTGAATTGTTCCTTATTTATGGGTAGAGATTATTTCTACTTTAACTTCAAGGCCTCTCCACATACATGGACTCATCTCTGTCACACAGCCTGTTTCAGCAGCACTTACACAAACATCATTTCCAATTTCCTGACGACCAAGAAAAATAATGTAAAATCCTCCTCCCATCTGGGCCCAGTGCATGGCTCGTACCTGGACTATAGAACCAGCTCCCCACGTAGCAAGCGTGAAAAAAGCCTGATTGAATCTTCGGTGCCACGTCGGAGTAGAAAACAGACAGTTCTGGTTCCAAACAAAGGATGGTTGTTATATTCCTGGGATGTTTTATAGAGGATAGGAGGAGGAGTGAGGAAGAGGAGGAGTGAGGAAGAGGAGGAGTGAGGAAGAAGAGGAGTGAAGAAGAGGAGGAGTGAGGAAGAGGAGGGAGTGAGGAGTTGTCTCCCTCTCTCTCCCGCTCATATATATATATATATATATACAGTATATGCATCTGTTCTGAGTCAAAGTGAAGAAACAGAGAATATAAGTAGTGTATTTTAGTCTCTATATTGTCATTCTCATCTTCCTGGCCATCCTCCTCCTCCTTTTCATGATCTCTTTCAGTAAGCCATGCCAGTGTCTCACACGCACGACTCCACAGTTCACCTGACGCTTTCACAACGCTGAAGGAAAGCCTGTTTTCAGATAAGCAACATGAAACATTCGGACTTCTGACAACTTCAAAGAGAGCCATGAAATGAGGTTCCTGGGCAGAGTGATCCACTCTGACTGCAGGTCCTGTTCTTCTCTGTCCAGACCATCCATCCTCCCCTCCTTTTAATGGTACACTGGGTTTTTCTACTGGAGCTGTATTAATCTGAGATGACCGGCCAGATACACTCTGCAGAAAGCCATCCTTCTCTCTCTCTCTCTCTTTTTATCACCTAACCATGAAGCAGTAATATCTCTCTGTGTCTCCCTGCTCTCACACACTTCCCCGTAACCCTGACACCAATCTATCCCTCTCTACTCTCTATTCACACTCCTTCAATCTCCCTCCATCCTTCATCAACCCCAACTCCTCCGCTCTGATCCAATCTCCATCCATCCTTCCACTCGCTCCATCCATTCACCTCTATTGCCTCATCTGTCTCTTCAACTTGACCCCCTATATGCGTTTTCTATATCTCCCCTCTCTCCCTCCCTCTCTCTATCTCTCTTTGTCTCTCCCCCATTCCCTCAATCTACCCCCCCTCATCCCAGGAACCCCTTTCTCTGTGTTCTCCGCCCTCCCACCCTCCCTCCCTCATCCCTTGTTTTGTCCAGACCCCTCCACAGACACATCCATCCATATTAGCAGGAGGAAATGAGTGCATTAGCAGGGTGAGGATGGGGGTCTGGAGGAGACGACCCTCCAGGGAGACAGAGCCAGGGTAATGGAATTACCCTCCATTACCAGGCCCACAGCAGCCCATTTGGAGGGGAGGGGGTGGGCAAGCTGCTGGCCTGCCAGAGGAGCAGGGAGCTGCAGATGAAACATGGTGGGAGTGGGCTGAAGGCAGGGAGAGCCGGGAGGGGGAACGCTACATCTGCAGTCATGATGTCATGATGTCTGTTGTGGATGCTGGGCGAGGGTGTGTGTAGGCTGTCTCGGGTGTCCCGAGGACACAGTAACCACCTCTTTCTCCTCTTCCTGCCTGGTTAACGTTCCACTCATTCATCCCTTCCTCAGGCTGGTTCATCCATACTGTACATGGATTCATTCATGCGGTCGTTAACACAGTTACCCATTCACTCATCGATTCAGCAGTTCCTCCCGGCCCGCTGGTCTCAGGTCCCGTGTTGGACAGTTACGTCCAGCTCTACACTCAGACCTGTGTGTCTGTATGGTGGACAGTTACGTCCAGCTCTACACTAAGACCTGTGTGTCTGCATGTTGGACAGTTACGTCCAGCTCTACACTAAGACCTGTGTGTCTGCATGTTGGACAGTTACGTCCAGCTCTACACTAAGACCTGTGTGTCTGCATGTTGGACAGTTACGTCCAGCTCTACACTCAGACCTGTGTGTCTGCATGTTGGACAGTTACGTCCAGCTCTACACTAAGACCTGTGTGTCTGCATGTTGGACAGTTACGTCCAGCTCTACACTCAGACCTGTGTGTCTGTATGGTGGACAGCTACGTCCAGCTCTACACTGAGACCTGTGTGTCTGCATGTTGGACAGTTACGTCCAGCTCTACACTCAGACCTGTGTGTCTGCATGTTGGACAGTTACGTCCAGCTCTACACTCAGACCTGTGTGTCTGCATGTTGGAAGAGGAGACACATCAGGGGATCTGACAGACTGTATTCATAGAGCGTCTATTCTTCAGTCAGGGGCTTTGCTAGTCATCTGGGGCGTTGCTGCACAAGGGCTTTTATTTCTCATCTCCGCCGAGAGTATTCTTAGTTCCATTGTGTTAGCCTGAAACGCCTGAGATGCCCGAAACTCAATACAGTGCTGTCCATGGGAGAGGGAGGAGGAGGAGGAGAGAGGAAGAGGAAGAGAGGGGAGAGGAGGAGAGCGGAGATGGAGACAGGAGAAGGAAGAGAGGAGAGGAGAGGAGGAGGAGAGAGGAGAAGGAAGAGAGGAAAGGGGAGGAGGAGAGGGAAGGGGAGTAGGAGAGGGGAGGAGGAGGAGAGGGAAGAGGATAAGAGGAGGAGAGGGGGAAAGGAGAGGAGGAGGAGAGTGAAGGTGAGGAGGAGAGGGAAGGGGAGGAGGAGGAGGAGAGGGGGAGAGGAAGAGGAGGAAGATAAGGAGAAGGACGTCTGGCTATGATACGCTGGTGGGGTCTTCCTGACAGCAGCCGAGAGACGATCATCACACACATACACACACTACAGAAGTGTGATGCACACTGCACCTTACCAGGACCAGCAGGACCCAACAACATACCCCCCAAGACTCCCTTTACCCCCCAACACGACTCCTAAATCCCCTAATGTCTCCTCCTCCCCTCCTACCATCCACCACCTACTGTAACCCTGACCTCATTCCACCACTCTGGCAGCCCTAGGCAGAGAGCCTCTTCTCTCTCTCCCTCTCCCTCTCTCTCCCTTGTGGAGGGTGGTACTGGTCTCTGGGCGTGTGAGTGCAGCTGTGAGTAATTGAGTTACAGATGGCATACGTGTGTCCTGCACAGGGACAGCAAGAGAGAAAGAGAGAAGAGAGAGAGAAAGAGAGAGAGAGAGAAAGAGAGAGAGAAAGACTTCCTGCGGCCCACAGTTCTGTCTGATGAGTAGCCGTGACATTGGGACTGAGACTCTCTCCATTACACTGTCTGTGATGTCTTCTAGTCTCTCTCTCTCTCTATCTCTCTCTCTCTCTCTCTCCCTCTCTCTCTCTCTCTCTACTATCTCTCTCTCCCTCTCCCCTCTCTCTCTCCAGGTGTGCTAGTGTAGAGCTGTTCTCCCCAGCCTCGCTCCAGCGACCAGCAGGGTCTGTCCAGCGACCAGCAGGGTCTGTCCACCAACACGGGGCAAGGCCTCGATAACCCCAGTGAGGGTGTAAACGTGTGTGTGTCTGTGTACATTACATACATTTAGTCATTTAGCAGACACTCTTATCCAGAGCGACTTACCGTAATACAGGGGCCTTCCCCCGAGGCAAGTAGGGTGAGGTGCCTTGCCCAAGGACACAACGTCATTTTTCACGGCCGGGATCGAACCAGCAACCTTCTGATTAATAGCACAACTCCCTAACCGCTCAGCCATCTGACTCCCTACACACCTACATCTTCACACATTCACAAACTCCCCTGTCACCAGATTGTGCACCTGTGGATGGATAGATGGATGGCTGAGAGAGGGAGAGGGAGAGAGGAAAAGAGGGAGAGAGAGGAAGAGAGGAAGGAGGAGAGAGAGAGGGAGATAGAGAGAGGGAGAGAGAGAGGGAGAGAGAGAGGGGAGAGAGAATGAGGGAGAGAGAGAGAGGGGAGAGAGAATGAGGGAGAGAGAGAGAGAGGGGAGAGAGAGAGGAGGAAGAGAGAATGAGGGAGAGAGAGAGAGGAAGAGAGAATGAAGGAGAGAGAGGGGAGAGAGGGGAGCCTCCACCTCATCTTACCGTTTCTCCGGGTGCTCCATCTCCCCGATGCTGCCGTCAGGTGTGGTCCTCTCGTAGTGGTCCTCAGGCAGGGCCAGGGGCCCGATACGAGGCCCGGACGAAGACTTGGAGCTGGGCGTCTCCGACTCCTCCAGCCCGCTGTCATAGTAGCTGTGCTGGGAGGGGTCCTGCAGATCCTGCGCCTGATTGGCTGTGGAGAAGGTCACTCGGCGATGAGGGAGCTGTGATTGGTGGAGAGAGAGAGAAAAGTTGAATATGAGGGCAATCGTTCGGCTCATTGGCTGTGAGAACAGATGTACAGCGCATGTGTGTGTGTGTGAGAGAGAGAGAGAGAGAGAGAGAGAGAGGAGGCAGCTATCTGAGTGTGTGTGTTGTGATGGCTCTGCAATTAAAATACAATTAGCCTTCCCACTTGTGTGCGTGATGTGGGCCCAGCTCCTCTCGAGAGCCTCTGGAGAGCACTAGGACTGGAGAGAACAACTGGGACGCTCCACACACACACCCAGGTCCTTAATGCTCTAAACACACACACACACACACCCCGGTCCTTTATGCTCTAACACACACACACACACCCCGGTCCTTTATGCTCTAACACACACACACACACCCAGGTCCTTAATGCTCTAACACACACCACCGTGTGCTTTATGCTCTAACACACACACACTTTCACAATTTCAAAATACAGTAAGCAATTCAAAAACATAGTGTAATGCACCGCCCCCACACACCCCAGAACTGCAGAGATTGGCCTGACTGCAGGCACACACACACACACAGTCTTCAATGAAGATCTCAACACCTTTCTATGAACCTCCACCTTGCATGGACCCTGACACACACACACACACAGACACACAGACAGACACACAGAGTGCAGGGTGTATTGCCTCCCTGTTAACTAAATCTTGTGTGACTGCCACAGTCAGGTGTGATAAAGAGAGCGCTGCACATGAGGGTCCCCAGGCGGCCGGCCGCTCGCCACACGCTCAGCGCTGCACATGAGGGTCCCCAGGGCGGCCGGCCGCTCGCCACACGCTCAGTCACGATGAGAAGAGACAGCAGCAGCGCACAGGGGCTGAGAGACACAGGGGCTGAGAGACACAGGGCTGAGAGACACAGGGGCTGAGAGACACAGGGCTGAGAGACACAGGGGCTGAGAGACACAGGGGCTGAGAGACACAGGGGCTGAGAGACACAGGGGCTGAGAGACACAGGGGCTGAGAGACACAGGGGCTGAGAGACACAGGGGCTGAGAGACACAGGGGCTGAGAGACACAGGGCTGAGAGACACAGGGGCTGAGAGACTTAGAGTCAAGATGCCTGTCTGTCTGTCTGTCTGTCTGTCTGCCTGTCTGTCTGTCTGTCTGTCTGTCTGTCTGTCTGTCTGTGTGTGTGTGTGTGTGAGATGTTGGAGTGTGTGTGTGTGTGTGTGTGTGTGTGAGATGGGGGGCAGCAATCAGTCCAATTGAGGTCCTGGCTTCATTTTTCTCCTCGTCCAACTCCTCTGTCTTAATCAGCCTCACCAGACAGCAGCATCTCCTGGGCCCAAACACACACTACATACACTAACACACACTAACACACACTAACACACACTAACACACACTAACACACTCCTCATCTCTGCCCTGGGTAGGGGCTGTCTGTTTGGAGTGTGTGTGTGTATGTGTACGTGTGTGTGAGAGAGAGAGATAGATAGAGAGAGTGTATGTGTGAGAGAGAGCGAGAGAGTGAGAGAGTGTGTGGAGAGCTCATCAGGGAGAGAGGGAGACGCTGGAAATAGAAACGTCCGCTCAGCATATTTCATCCTGGGGAAACTGGAGCGAGCTTGTGTAGCTGGATCTACCCCCTGGTTACCACCCTGCCCCCCTAGCTACCACCCTCCTCAAACACACACAACTGATGGTGGCCATCTTGTGTACATCCACCAGACTAGCTTGTCTTTAGAGGGTGGGGGGGTGGGGTGGTGGAGGTGAACCCCCTGACTGTCTCCTGACTCCTTATCTTTGGCCTTGCCACCATCTGTCCAGTCAGACACTCGTCTGTGCGCCCCCAGACAGCGTGGACACATGGCCCCCAGACAGACACGAGACGGA
>CAEFZP010002272.1:0-2500 GCA_903064625.1 Mallotus villosus | reverse complement strand
GGGGGATGGGACAGAGAGATGAGAGCGGGGAGGGCGAGAGAGAGACTGAGAGGGGGAGGGGAAGGAGAGAGATAGAGGGTGAGGGGAGAGAGATGAGAGGGGGAGGGGGGAGAGAGAGGGAGGTAGCGGGAGAGGGAGGAGGATATGAGGGGAGTGGGGAGGGGAGAGAGATGAGAGGGGGAGGGGAGGAGGAGATGAGAGCGGGGGAGGGGAGGAGAGTAGGGGAGGAGTTGAGAGGGGGGAGGGGAGCGAGAGGAGGTAGAGTGAGAGGGGGGGCGTGGGGAAGCGATTTTGGAGAGGGGAGGGGAGAGAGAGAGAGGGGAGGGAAGAGATGAGAGGGGGAGGGGGGGGGAGGCTGAGAGGGGGGAGGGGAGAGAGATGAGAGGGGGGAGGGGAGAGAGATGAGAGGGGGGGGGGAGAGATGATGAGTGGGAGTGGGGAGGGATGAGAGGTGGTGGCAGGGGAGAGAGATGAGAGGGGGAGGGGAGGAGAGAGATGAGAGGGGGAGGGGGGGAGAAGTGAGGAGGGGGAGGGGGGGGGAGGGATGAGAGGGGCGAGGGGATCGAGTGGGAGAGAAAGAATGCGAGGGGGAGGGCGTGGAGGGATGAGAGCGGGGCCAGGGGGCGACGGAGGAGAGAGATGAGAGGGGGAGGGGGAACCAGATCCTTTTCTCTGATGATGAGGTGGAAGGGGAGAGAGGATGGTAAACGTGACTCGAGGCGGGGGGAGGGCGATATGTTCTCCGGGCGAGATGAGAGGCGGGAGGGGAGAGACTGAGCGAGACACGAGCAGGAGAGAGATGAGAGGGGAAGGGGGAGCAGGAGTAGAGGGGGTGAGGGTGGGACGGGAGATGAGGTGGAGGGGAGAGAGCAGAGATGAGAGGGGGAGGGGATGAGAGTTCTCAGAGAGAGAGCATGAGAGGGCGGATGGCGGGGAGAAAGAGGGAGAGATTGAGAGGGGGAGGGGGGAGGGATGAGGAGAGGGGAGTGGGTGAGAGAGATGAGAGGGGAGGGGGAGGGATGGAGGGGGAGGGGAGAGAAGTATGAGAGGGGGAGGGGGAAGAGAGGAGAGCGATGAGGGGAAAGGGGGGGGGAGGGAGGGAGACGAGAGAGAAGGGAGAGAGAGAAGAGAGAGGAGAGGGGAAGTGGTGAGAGGATGTAGGAGGAGAGAATGAGCGGGGGAGGGAGAGAGAGTGAGAGGGGAGGGAGAGAGATGAGGGGAGAGGAGAGAGGAGAGGGGGAGGGGATGAGAGATGAGGAGGGGGAAGGGGGGAGAAGATGAGAGGGGGAGGGGAGAGAGGAGAGAGATGAGAGAGGGGGAGGGGAGAGAGAGAGAGGGGAGGGAGAGAGGATGGAGAGGGGGAGGGGAGGGAGAGAGATGCAGAGAGGGGAGGGGAGAGGAGAGAGGGGGAGGGGAGAGAGATGAGAGGGGAGGGTGAGAGAGAGGAGAGAGATGAGAGGGGAGGGGAGAGAGATTTGAGAGGGGGGTGAGGGGAGGAGGAGGAGAGAGAGGACAGCACGGGGAGACTGGATGAGAGGGGGAGGGGGGAGAGAGACGAGAGGGGGTTAGGGGGAGGGAGAGAATGAGAGGGGGAGGGGGAGAGATGGGAGGGGTGAGGGGGGACAGGGGGAGAGATGTGACGAGGGGGAGTTGGGGTGTGACGAGAACAGACAGGAGATGGGGTAGGGTGAGAGAGTGGAGAGGGGTTGAGGGGGGGTGAGAGGAGCAGGGGGGGAGGGGCGAGGGAGGGTGAGAGGAGAGAGAGGAGAAGAGATGAGAGGGGGGAGAGGATGAGAGGAGGGAGAGAGAGATGAGGAGGGGGGAGGGGAGAGAGAGAAGATGTCGACCGTGCCAAGCCAGGAGAGAGACGTCTTCTGTCATCGGGTCTCTATCTCCGGTCCTCACTCCTTGGCTCTCAGTATATCCTCTCTAAATCGTTCCTCCTAACAAAACCTGTGAAGGTCTCTGTACACGTATGTCACGCGGGGCCACACCCCTCGACTCGTCGAGCTCGTCGCGCGGCACACCACACACACAAAACACATCATCCACACCAAACACACACAAAGACCAGGACGCACGACGCGCGAGGCGCGAGCGAGCGAGCGCTGCGCCACAAAAAACACACCCCACACACACACACACACACACACCACACACACACACACACACAACACACATACTCACTCCTCTCTTCGCTCTCTTACGCCTCCAGCATCTCCAGGGATTGAATGCAGCTAAATGAAGCAAATAGGTCAAATGAAGCCCAGTAGTGCGTCAGCGAGGATGGGGGGGTTGGAGATGGAGCAGGACCGTCTAAAACGGTTCATCTGGGCCCAGAAAGCAAGCACAGAGCCAAGTCGCTACTGCTGCACTTTCATCAACAAGACCCCCAACTCACCTCCAGCAAGACACAGCACACTACCACCACCACCTACTGGATAGTCTATCCCTCTCGCGTCATCGTCTCTCTCCTATCTCTTAGATCCTTATATATTCA